>KE507126.1:34995-45975 GCA_000441515.1 Elaeis oleifera
TTGAAAATAAGTTTAACAATTAAACTAGACTATCGGAATATAAAAGTCCTAGGAACACCTTAATGAGTACAATCAAACAACATAAATATATATAATAGGTAGAGATCAGAAGCTATATACTAACAAGAAGATCATGAACTGATAATTTTGAGATCTCCACAAGACTCTAAAGTAGAAGTCCTCCAATAGTGATCCATACGGGATTGATCAGAGCCCTTCCCAATTCATCATAGTGCTGCAGCCTTCTTCATAAGTTCGCTGCCGATCGTCCTTCGTAAGAATGGATTGCACCACCACTTGTATGCCTTCAAGACCTCCACTAAGATCATTCTAGAAATTATTTTTTAGATAATCTCACCATACAAAAATCAAATTAGATGTTCAACACTCGAACAATCTGATTTTAGGACAAGCATCACATGCTTTCTTTTTCTTCCTCTCTTCTTTTCTATTTTCTCTCTCTTTTTTTATCTTTTTTTAGATTATTTTTCATCATTTTCCTCTCATTTTCATGCCTACTCCCAGTCAAAATTGGCACATGGAACCAGGTGTAATGCCTCCTATTTATAGGAAAGAAGGGGCGACACCATGGGATGCCAACTCTTAGCATCCCTTAATTCTTACATGCAGCAAATTAATTTTAGCATAGAACCCTAAGAGAAAGGCATGGAATAGGAAGTGTTTTATCTATAGAAGGACTCTTCCTCTGCCAAGGAAAATAAATGCCATCATATGATGCGTGGGACAAGGAAACGTGTGAGAAACAAAGAGTCCATGATATTAAGGACTCTTCCATATTATCCAACGCATATATATGGCGTCCCATTTAATTTGGCATTCAAACTCTTTGCTAGAGAAGGACTCTTCCTTCTCTTCTATGCCCATAATTCCAAGAGCCATCCCATGACATGAGGAATAAAAGGAATGCATCAAATTTGGTAAGGAATTTAAGAGAAGCAAAGGAGAAGGACTCCTCTTCTCCAACGCCAAAATTAAATGGGTGTGACTTAATTTTGTGCATGTGGTGTTGGTGTGGAGGAAGTTAATTTTACATGGAACACTTTCATAAAAATCAAATAAGCCACCTATTAAATTATAGATTCAAACCCAATCTCATTAGGTCAAGGCAACAAGTCAAGGGTTAGCACAAACACCTTTGCACTGAATCCAATTGAGAACTTGGGTTAATTCATGTGCTAGCAATTCAATTAACCCATTGGATTTACAATTAGTCCAAATAGATTGGACCAAGATCAAATTCCTATTGTGTGTGATCCATTGAGTTTCAAATCTAGTCAGCAATGGATCCAGACTCTCGATGTAACCCTAATCCGATTAGATTAGGTCAGCTCAAGAGTCCCAATCAATTAAGACTCTTGCTAATTAATTTTGAATTAAATTCTTTAATTTTAATGAGTCCAAAAGTCGAGATTGATGTCTAACAATATGTCATGACTATCCAAAAATTAAATTGATAAAATATCAAAATTATCCTTTCGTGGCGAGTTATCGTGCAATTCAATCATTCGATCACACAACATCCCAAACAGGGCGTGGGCATGAAATCATGTCAAGCCCAAATATCTATCCATATATATCTCGATCTGATGATGATGACTCAGTTGATGAATCAGCAGAAACTTTTTCTACTGTTCATCCCTGCTCTGGCCAGAAATTCTCAAAGTCATCATCCTATGAGATTACATAGGATGTTCTCTTCTCCTACAAGGAGTGATCGATTCCATATTGACCTCTCACAACCTCCATGCACACTTCACTATACCCAGAATATCTCACACACATCTCAAAGTGGTGTGCTAAGGAATAAATCAAAGTTAGGATCCATATACATAAGGTACCATGGTGATCTCAGGTCAAAAGATCACATGCACCACTCCCACTGGAGAAGCATCTGTTGACATGCTGTAAGGCTCCATCAGATATTCTTCTTGCGGGTCAGTTCAATGAACTCATTCTCTAATGAGCACCTACATCCTTGTATTAGTATCATCACATAAGTGATTGTGAGATCAACCACCCTCTCCATCGAGCATATATAGGACGTACCAGTCTTATCGGTATCATCGATCTCTGACTCGATGATCCAACGACTGAAATATTTTATATTGGGGCTATCAAGATTTTAGATCTCACTGGCATGATCTCATCATGGCCCTAAAATTATTATCCTAATCTATAGAGTTTATTATAATCATAAAATATGATGCAACAAATGATAAAACATAATACCTCATAAATAAAATAACTAATGTCATGCAAATGAGCAAGAAGATAACACAAGAAAGTCCCTATCGTATCCCCATACGATTGGCTTGTAGGGCATTATTCTTTCAACTGATACCTGCTCGTGACACTCACAGTAAGGACAATATCAGGTCGAGCACACAGCATGACGTATATAAATCTCCCAATTATCGAAGCATAAGAGATCCTACTCATGCACTCAATCTCCCCATAAGTGTTAGGACACATTGTTTTAGAAAGTTGAATACCATACCTAAGGGTAGCAAATCTCTTTTGGAGTTTTTTATGCTTAACCGCTTCAACATCTTTTCTATGTACAATGTTTGTGACAGACCAAGCATCCTTCTATATCTATCTCTATAGATCTTTATCCCAAAGATATAGGATGCTTCTCTTAGATCTTTCATGAAGAATTTCTTAGACAATCAAGCCTTGACCAAAGTCAGCATGAGAATATTATTCCCAATAAGGAGGATGTCATTGACATACAGTATGAGGAAGATAAGTGCACTCTGACTGACCCTTTATAAATATAAATTTTCTTCATTTTGATGAACCAAACGATTTGATCGCATCATCAAATAAAGATTCCAGCTCCGAGAAGCCTGCTTTAGTCCATAGACAGACCTTTGCAGCTACAGGCTCAGTGATCACTATCACCGAACGTAAAATTCAGAGACTGCTCCATATAAATATCTTCCTCAAGATATCCATTTAGAAAATAGTTTTCACATCCATCTGTCAGATTTCATAATCATAGTAAGCTATAATAGCAAGCAATGTGCAGATGAATTTCAGCATGGCTATAAATAAAAAGTATCATGATAGTCAATGCCTTCACGCTAACTATAACCTTTCGCCACTAGCCTTGCCTTACAGGTCTCTATCTTACCATCAGCACCATTTTCTTTATAGATCTATTACACCCAATGAAAATAATTTCTCAAATGGATCTACTAAGGTTCATATCTAATTTGAGTATATTGAGTCAATTTCTGACTTTATTGCATCTAACAATTTCTCAGAATCGATGTCAAACATTGTCTTATCAAAATACTAGGATTATCACCATGACCCCATCTTCCACAAGGAACGATTTCTCTACATCTTCTTTCAATATATCCATGTATCTTTCAGGAGGATGAGAGATTCTACTTGATCTATGAGATGGAAGTGGAACATTAACTACTAGCTTATCATTGATGATTTTTGAGGATCTATAGCTCGTCGCTCTTTAGAAATATTCTCATCAAGCTCAATTAACCTCCCACTACTACCATCCTGGATAAACTATTTTCTAAGAATGTGGCATTACGACTCACAATCATATGATGGTCATGTGAAAATAAAGTAGTACCAATAGATTTTTGAGATATCCTATAAATCAAGCTATAATTGATCTATCCTCTAACTTATCAGCTTTCTATTTTTTAACATAGACTGAACATCTCCAAGTCTTAAGGTAACTCAAACTCGGCTTCTTATCATACCATATCTCATATGGTTTGGTAGGATCAGACTTAGAAGGAATCCTATTTAAAATATGCATCGCAGTAAGTAAGGCATGTTTCCAAAGATATATAGGTAAATTAGTGAAGCTCATCATAGATCAGACCATATCTAATAAAGTTCTATTTTCTTTTTGGATATTCTGTTGAGTTAAAGTGTGCTAGGAGGAGTCTATTGAGAGACTATACTATTCTCCTTAAGATATCCCAAAAATTCAGCACTCAGATATTTTCTTTCTCGATCAAATTATAGGACTTTGATAGGTTTATCTGTTTGCTTCTCTACCACTTGCCAGAATTCTCTGAACCTTTCAAAAGCTTTGACTTATGTTTATAAGAAACACATACCCATATCATGATAGATCATCAGTAAAGATAATGAAGTAGCTATAACCACCTCTGGCTTGTACATCTAATGGGCCACACATTGGCATATACCAAGACTAGTAACTCAGTGGCCCTTTCTCCTTATCCTACAAAGGATAACCAAGCCATTTTCCCTCAAAGGTATGATTCACAAGCTAGAATTGACTCAGATTTAACCAAGTCTAGGATCCCATCCTTTTCAGTCTGTTTATCCTATCCTCTCCAATATGGCCAAGTCTATAGTGACAAGTATTTATGGTTAAACTCATCTCTGGATCTCTTTTGGCCTACGACACTTACTACTTACTCATTAAGGTTCACATTAGTATCAACATGCAAGTGATAAAGACTGTCAATTAAAAGATCAGATACAATCAATTTATTTATAAATGAATGAAATAATAGTTTTATTAAATTGAAAATAAATCCATTCTATGCTAGTACAGAAATCAAAATCAAATTTTGGCTAGCTACAGGAATAAAATAATAGTCTTTTAAATCTAAATCTAAAGCCTGACGGTAATCGAAGAGGATAGGTTTCAATGACTTCTGCGGTAACTTTTGCTTCATTGCCTATCCGAAGGGTCATGTCACCTTCCCTCAACATCCTACTTCCTATTAGATCCTACATTGAAGTACATATATGAGCAATAGAATCAAAGTCCAACACCCAACTAGAAGTAGAAAAATTGTTAGGTTAGATTCTATTATGAGCATACCTTCAAAAGGTTGATCATCCTTTTTCATCTTCAAGCTCTCCAGGTAAGACGGACAGTTTCTCCTCCAGTGGCCGTCGGAGTTGCAGTGAAAATACTTTTCTTTCTCCACAGCTTTCTTCGGAGTGTCCTTCTTAAGCTTGCTCTTCTTTTTCTGCTTCTTTGTAGACTTATTCTTTTTCTTTCCTTGAGACTTTCTCTTGGAGGGTGCTCACTCAACAACAAGAACAAAGCCCCTTGAACTTTTCAAGGTAGCCTTAGCAGTAACTAGCATATTGATCAATTCGGATAAGTTACAGTCTAATTTGTTCATATGGTAGTTTACAATAAACTATCCAAACGAATTGGTTAGAGATTAGAGGATCAAATCGATCTTAATTTTCTCTGCTTATTAAGCCCGAGCTTCTCAAGCTTCTCAAGGTCTATGATCATTGTCATATAATGATCGTAGACTGACTGTCTGTCGTGCATCTTCATATTGAACAACCGCTTGGATAATTTGAGCGCACAGTCTGGCTCTACTCACCGTACAATTCCTACAGATGAGTGATCATGGCACGGATAGAGGGCATGTGCTCATGCAGGCTCTGCAACTCATTTGACATGGAAACCAGTATATAGCACTTTACTCTAAGGTCATCATCCGTCCACTTATCCAGAGCAGCTCTTTGCTCTACCTAGGATGGGCTACTAAGGCTGGGGCATCCTAGTCGAGTACATACCCAATCTTTTCAGATGTCCAGACTATCCTGAGATTTTTGAGTCAATCCTTATAATTTGTACCAGTCAATCGGTTGGTTTCAAAGATGCAGGCTAGTAGGTTAGAGGTCGATATTGTTTATCTATGAGAGTAAAATTTTAGTTAGATATTTATACTTAAATTTATATTTGCTCTAGAAACTTTTAGATGGAAATAGACTCCCACTATTTTTTTGGATTCTGACACTCTTCGGATGGAAAGCAAAAATTCGATGTGACCAATGAAAGGTTTCTAGTGGATGCTGCGGTCCCACTGATATCGTACATCTCATCTAATAGTTATAGATGACACACACACTGATGCATAGGCAACTCTTTGCCCAGATGTCTCTCTAAGCATATTGCAGCAACTTGGTCTCTAAGTCATGAGAGCTCAGATAACATATATTGCCCCACTCCTTAGATAAACCTGACCACCGTTCATAAGCAGATGTGAAACCGTCATTGAGTTCCTCAGATAACGCATATTGGGTCCATTCCTATCTTCACCCTGGAGCAACTCTTTGCTAGTAGAGTTGTTGCATGTTCTCGATATAACTGAACCACTATAACCAGCTAAAAATAGTCAACATCAGTACCACGCCCATACTTCTACAATGGTGGAAGACCATTAGGCTTAATATTAATTAGAAAAGTTTAGGTTAGGTCTCATCTAATCAGTCATCACATGACTGATCTAATTGGCATAGGCTAAACCAAATATCTTAGCAACTAATGAACCCAATCATCTAATTGGTCAGGTAAGTGAGACCGATGGAAGGATACGCCATTAACTCATCGTAGATAAAATTATCTAGATGAGTAGCCTCTTAATTAAAAATCACCGATCGAGACTTACCTTAGATACTAAATGGCTTATTGATTTTAATTAGTCAGCTTAGGTGAATCAGATTCAAGTCATAAAATCAGATTAGGTCCTTAGATTGATTTGATTCTATATATGGGGTTTAATCAATTCATTCTACAATACTTGTAGAATCATAAGCTTAATTAATCTAACCCAAATCAATATTTGACTCGATTTGATCAATAGCTACATCGATTTCAACTCAATATGATCTTACTATAATCTAAGATGCAATTCATTGACCTAATGCAAAACTACCCATACTCAATAATTCATGCGCACACTAATTTCAGATCATTGAAATAAATTTCAGATCTAAATTCATTGCATAAAAATAAATTTTGGTTCTTGAAATACTTTCAGAACATTCATGCAATCATATATCATATATATAAAAATTTAATTTTTAAAAATCAATTTCAGATCTAAACATACCATCATATATCGCATATACAAAAAATTCAGACCACAGAAATTTAATTTCTAACCTATGCATGCTTTCATATATCGTATATATGAATAAAATTCAGATCTAAAATACTTTTTAAATCTGAACATAAATATATATATCTCATATATAACTAAATTAAATTTTAAAATATTTTTAAATTTTATGCTACTTTCATACATATGAACATATAGCTCTGATACCACTATTGGATTTTCTACAAGTGCTAGTGCATGTGGATTTCAAAACTTTTCTAAATCCAAAACACAGTAAAAAAATTAAATTAAAATACTTTTAATCTAAGTATGTATTCATCATATAAAAGTACCTATGGATCTAGTTCATATACTGAAATTAACATAAACTGATTTTAGGATGAATGAATGAAAGTCTGTAATTAGTTCACATACCTAAATTGCTTTTTTTTGCTTCAAACCTATAATTAGGGTTGAATCCAATTCAATCCCTAGATCTAGGGCTGAATAGGTTATGAATCAGCAACACAAACATCCTGCCTCTATGGATATCCACAGGATCGATTTAGATAAGCTCCTCATAATTCTGCTTGTCTGAACCAAAAGTTTGAATAGGCTTGAACCAAGCCTAGATAGGCTTGAAATTGTAAACCCTTTTGATCTTTCTTTCTTGATTCTTGCAAAAATCAAAAACCTTTCTTGATCTTTAAAGAAACTAAGAAGCTTTCTTGATCCCTCAACTAATCAAAAAGAACAACAACCAAGAAATGATTATAACTAACTCCCAATAACTTAAGAGGAAGAAGATGAAACCAAACAACAACTTGGCGCCAACCAATTGACACCAAAACAATGTTGCTACCCACCTCTCCAAAAGCTCCAATAGGGGATGCCAAGAGAGAGAGAGGGCGTAAGCTAGAGGGAGGAAGGAGAGGGGAGGTGATGGGCATAGTAAAGGTGGCGGCAAGGAAGGAAGGAAGTGTGATTTTGAGAGGAGTAAGGCTAGGATCTTTATATAGACAACATAAGGGTGTCCTAATCAAATTAGGATTCCTCCTCCTAATTATATTAGAAGTCCTAGCTTAAATATACTTGGACCAAATAAATGGAGCGCCATCCATAACTCATCCACACTCACACCCAATACTAGGCATCCCATCATACAGGACCCAATGAAAAGTCTCAAATCAGCCCACATGGTTCATAAATTCACTTCAAGGATTCTTAATAAATAAAATTAAGAAATTTTTTTGATTTAATCCAAACCATAAATTAAACATCCAACCATTGGATCTTATTGAATCAAATTCAATTAGGTTCAAATCAAGTGTATAAATTGGTTAATGCTTATCATATAAACAAACTAACTATATGAGGAATTGGGTTCACCCAGATGCTAGCAAGATTAACATGAACCCAATAGAATTTTACTAAATCCATATAAATTGATACTTCATAAGCCCAATTATTAATCAATCTAGGTCTTCTCCCTTTATCTGTGATCCCATAGGTTCAATTCTATCTGGTAGTGAGACATATCATGATCTCTATCATAGATATCACTAAAACTCCTTTCAGTGAGTCAGAATAATTTCACTCTAACTCGACAAAGATCATTAATCCAAAACGATCCTATTGAGCTCTCACATTAATCAGTGACATTTAGTAATATGTAGTGGCAACCCAGAAGAACTGAAATAGAACCTTTAGGTGTAGTTAATATATGATACAGTCCCTCTATCGTCAGTCCCAACTAGATGGCAGGTCATGGATAAATCGTCAAACCTTATCATCAGTCATATGATAGATGTGATTAGCTTAAGTTCAATAGTGATTTCAAATAGAAACTCTTTTTCATTAATCACACTGCTATGAGCATAGACTTATAGACTTAGCTTCTCAAATCTCATAAGACTACTTCTCTCTATCAAGATTGATAGATCCCATATAAATGCACACATTGCTTGCACAGCTGAACCAACTGAAGCCAACATCCACTATAAAAACTTCTGATTGAGTTAATGTTTATGTATAGTCAAACTACAGTAGTCTTACTATGAGTAACTGTGATACGACAGGTCAAAAGATCAGTCACACAACTACAGCATTGAGATAATCACTAACGATCGAATAGAAATCCATATGATCTCTCGTATGGTCATGCTCAGTACAAGTTGTTCTATAATAATTATCCATACTTTTTTCTCAGTGTCTCTACACTGTAGACTAAAGATTCATCTATTCTAAAGAAAATGAACTATGCATCGATTTATCTGGAGATCACCATCCTTATGACTATCCTATGATCGAAAGTAATTTAGGAATCGATCATACATCCCTCTAATTCTCAACACTTGATCTTCTCAAGGTAGGCTTCCATTTGGGCTGACTCAACTGCTATGTCTACAGGTCTACCACGTTATCCAAGGAGTCTGCTCTTCGCACCTAGACATATTGCTTCTCAAAGTAGTCGCATATGATATGGAACCGTCGTTCAATGTACTCTGATTTTTGATGAGATCGGGGCTCCTTAGCAAGTGCTATGACTTCATTATTATTACAGTATAGTGGTATGGCATCCGATGTCATTACATTAAGTTTCACGGTAAACTTTTTGAACCAGAAGCTTCTTTTGCAGCATTCGAAGCGGCAACATATTCAGCCTCTATGGTCGAATCTATGATGATGCTATGCTTGGAACACCTCCAGCTAACTGCACCACTATTGCATATGAACACATACCCCGATGTAGACTTTCTATCATCAGGATCCGACATGAGGTTCGAATATGTATAATCCTCAATCCATAATTTAGGTGCTCCTCCAAATACCAAGAACAAATCCTTAGTCCTTCGTAAGTACATAAGGATGTTCTACACAACTATCCAATGCTCTTCATCTGGATTTGACTGATACCTACTCGTGACACTCACAGTAAAGATAATATCAGGTCAAGTACATAGCATGGCATATATAAAGCTCTCAATTGTTGATGCATAAGGGATTCTACTCATGTGCTCAATCTCCTCAGAAATGTTAAGACACATTATTTTAGAGAGTCGAATACCATACCTAAGGGGTAACCAATCCCTTTTAGAGTTTTCCATGCTAAACTGCTTCAACACCTTTTCTATGTACAGCTTTTGTGACAGGCCAAGTATCTTTCTAGATCTATCTCTATAGACCTTTATCCCAAGGATATAGGATGCTTCCTATAGGTCTTTCATGAAGAATTTTTTAGACAACCAAGCCTTAACCAAAGTCAACATGGAAATATCATTTCTAATAAAGAGGATGTCATTGACATACAGTATAAGAAAGACAAGCGGGCTCCCACTGATTCTTTTATAAATACAATATTTTTTTTATTTTTGATGAAATCAAACGATTTGATCGCATCATCGAAATGAAGATTCCAGCTTCAGGAAGCCTGCTTTAGTCCATAAATGGACCTTTATAGCTGCAGACTTGATGATCACTATCACCAGACATGAAACTCAGAGGCTGCTCCATATAGATATCTTCCTCAAGATATTCATTCAAAAAATAGTTTATTGAAGAAAAATGGGTAGTTCAAAGTATGTATTTTAAATTTATAGTGAAAATAAAGATTAAACACTTTAATCTTTCAAACATGCTTTGGATCTGATATAAACTACCAATTAAAGATCTATGATATAAAAATTTATATATAAAATCTGATGTAAATAAAAACTACATTGATCACATCGATGCCCTGAATCTGATCTAACCTTTAGATCACATCGGTTGAGTTCAGAACTCATCACCTTTTCATAGGTTGATAATCTCCTCTACTGGTAGGTATGGTACGAAGCTCTCACTGATGATGAGCAGCCGCATAAGTCGTCCGACCTCTACAGATCATCCACTCGAAGCCTTGATCGGATCTTCCTTCGTAGGAGTGGTAGCTCATGTCGAAGACTCTAGATGGCTGATCCAAGCTCCTTTCTTCGAATCTCCCGATCTTGTCTAGATCAGAAGATGAAGCTTTACAAGGAGGTGGTGATGTAAGAGATTGAACAAGACTCACTCTTATGTTTTCTCTCATAAAATCTAGAGTTGAAACCCTAGACCC
>KE507127.1:23152-34987 GCA_000441515.1 Elaeis oleifera
GTTTTAAACTATTAGTTATTATGTATTTATAACTTTATGCCATTAAATCTTTATATTCATCAATATTTTAGTCTAATTATTTATATTTATAGGATTACAGTTTTGTTTCATTTGTATTTTGATACTTGTAGCATTGGAATATATATTATCAGGATTATTATTGTATTTCTAGATATAAACAGATTATTAAATTTTGGATTTTATGATTTGTGCATTGACCCGCCGGTTCAATCGTTGACCCGACGGTTGGACCGTTGACCCACTAACCCAGTGCCTTATCCGGGTCAAGACCCGAACCGGGTTTAATAACTTTGCTCCACATGCCTCGCCGTGATATATATTTTTTAATTCTTCTGGCCATGGTTAACCTTGACTTTACGGCAGCTTCTGCGGGACACACCGGTCCAGTAGACGCACGTGGATGCACGCGATAGGGTGGCGGCTATCAAACAACATAGTGACGGCCGCACGATGGCTGGCTTGCGCCCGCGTCCATTGTTTGATGACCGTCTGATTGCGGCCATCGACGGTGTGCAAGGCACCCTGCGGTCCGGGCGACCGTTATTATACAATGGTGTGAAGCTATTGTTCGTCCCTCACTTCCTCCTCAACCACCTTCATTGTTGGTCTTGGGCTACATGGACGGCACTGGTGGTACTGATGGCGGAGGAGCCAACGGCGGTGTGGTGGAGGCCCCACCTTCGATCTAGAGGCCCCAGCTCTGGACGGCACTGGTGGTACCGATGGCGGAGGAGCCAACGGCGGTGGGCGGAGGCCCCACCTTCGATCTAGAGGCCCCAGCTCCGGTGGCCGCTGCTGGGCCACTGCCGAAGATGCTGGCCTTCGAAGGGTTTACCGTGACATCGTTGGCGATCGGCGCCTTGGTGAGGCCACCAAGAAGCTCTCAGCTCATAAGCTCCTACCTGCGGCCTACTACCTTGATGACTTCGTTCTCTTCCTATTTGGGGTCGGGCAGATGGTTCTGAGCGTGGCCATCTCCGGGAATCGTGTTAACAGGAACATCGCGAAAGCTGTGATGTGGGGGGCCCTTGCTCCTCTTCTGCTACTTCTGGCTCTAGGTGCGCTTGCAAATCCAAACATAGGCTTCTGATCCTCCTTGGCTTCATGATTGAGCTTGCTTGAAGAAGAATGGCGGTACTGTTCTTATTTATATATATGTCAATAAACTTTATGGAAAGTTTGTGTTAGTTTTTATCTGGAATTAGTGGATTTCATCTTTGGATGCATGTTTCCTTATTTTACTTAATCACGCCTGACGAAGAGTACAGTTCCAAGCGATTCTCTCTTCCCCTCTTTTTTTTCCTGTTCTCTTTCTATAATCTCTCTCTCTCACATCTTCTCCCAGCTTGCCCTCATGTGCCTCTTCCACCTCTATCTGATCCTTATTTTTTTCTAATGGAAAATGGAGAGGCAGAAACCACCCATATTTATTAGTTTAAGAAGTTGTGGTGTACAAGGTGAAGTAGGGGGATATAATGTACGGAAAGATAGAATAAGGTGAAGTACAACTAGATATTGTTTAAAAGATCCCCTTTTCTGTTGAGACGAGAGCTTCAATAACAATCAACGAAGATTTAGCCTAGATAGAGATTGTCTGGCAGAATTTTAACTTGTCCAAATCAAAGTGAAGACAGCCAGTTCACTATCTCTGCATAGTTATTGAAAAGATTAAATAACAGATGAAGCTCAGGCAGAAGAGGAAGAAGATTAATTCCTCCCGATCATCATCGGAGAGATGAAGAGGAAGAAGATTCCTTCCGATCATCGCCGGCGAGATGGGCCCGCTGCTGCCCCGGGACGGTGAGCAGGTGCTGCCACCACACCGGATTGTGCTGGAACCTTCGTGAGCCAAGGGAACTTGGAGTTGATGGCGGAGCTCCACTCCGGGAGGAAGGGCGGCGACCTGCTGCCGGCGTCGAGGTGGTCCTACAGCCGAGCTGGTCGACCAAGTCAAAGGTATAACTATTCTAGACAATAGAAGCTGATCTAGAGTTAAAGATTAAGCATGGTTAGAAGAATTGTTTTTTAAAAAAAATCTAACGCATTGGCGGTGCGGAATTCTTTCTAGATAATCTAATAGATTGACACATAAATGTGGTAGGTACGTGTAATCTTTTTGGTAGGCCCGTGTAATCTTTTGCTACTTCAAGGTCTTTCTCATGACGAATCGAAGAAGAACGCGGATGATACGTCTACTGCAGAACGATAGGAGAGAGAGGGAGGCGGATAGGTGCGCGATTTAGAGAGAATAGAGATGCCCAATGCAAGCAATTTTTTCCATGAAAATGTTTAAGACAACCAAAGAAGTCTCAAAAATTTTAACACGCACGGTTGATTTTTATGATCAACTGGATTCTAGATTTCTTATTGATTGGTACGCGCGCAGGGTGTATTCCTTGGACTCTTTGGTGGTTTTGCAATGATTCATTTCAAATAATATTTATTAATTACCAGCAAGCACTTCCTCGGATGGTCATTTCCTTATCCCCTTCTCACGTGGCACACGCTTAGCTGTCTTAAGCTCCTGTCTGCATGATCTTTTTCCAGAAATGGTGTAGAATTGCTTTTCCCAGTCCATGCTAACCAAAGCGTGTATCACTGGATAGAGTGCAGTACATGTCCCATTTTATATATCACTTTCTCTCATTTTCCTCCTTTGACTGCATTCAACTGTTGTCTAATGCTCAATGAAATGAGGATGATGGAAACAAATTTGATGGCCTATCCAAGCTTACTGCGTACGTAGCTCAACCATGTTGCTTATATTCTTTATTTGTTTCGTACATTTTGAGTGCATTCAACAATGGAACTAGCCAGAAACGAAATGAAGAAGAGGAAGTGAAATGAAAAACAAGAGAAGCTGGTCCCTGATTCCGAAACAGTGTATATCAATTTGTGGGAATCACCTCTAGAAGGAAATTGTACGTTGAATGAGTTGAAGGGAATTCTATTAGGGGACCACGTGATAATCCATGGGTACTATCACACGCACAAAAGCCATATATATAACTGTCATGCTGGCAAGTGCGGAAATTTTTTTTTTCTTGTGATGGACATACCATTTTGGCTGTAGATTATATAGATTTACCATTCATATGACACCTTAAAGATAAAAAAGCAAGCCTTTGTTCAATGCAAGAATTAAATAGTTAACACCGGGATGACAAGCCTCGCCTTGGGTTTTTATTTCGTATGTGAAGATTGGGTGGAGAATTGGATTGCCTATATATAGCTATGTTAGAATTTTACGTTTTTCAAGAGGCTCCTGTCGACTATTAATTTGCGCATCAGTCCTAGTAAGTTACCGCTGTTTTAATCTTGAAGTGCAAATGAGATAAAATAGAATTATAATTACTTCTTTTATTACCGTCACTTTCTCCAAAAAAAAAAAATATTGCCGTCAGCCTACATCTTAATGTGTACAAGAGATTCGATATGAGTGTGTTAACACCCTCCTAGACGCATGGGCTATACATGTTAGTGCCTGTAAAATGAACATATATATTTAATGGAAAACATTGGGTTCTGAAAATGCTCAAAAGTTAAGTATACATTATTTTATATTATCTTTCATCAATAACAGCAGAATGTTCATGAAATGCTAGTTTTATGGAACCCCATAAATAATTGATCAAGATATGTGTAGTTCTTTGTGCACTGCGCGCCCATGTTACATGTTCGATACCCGACAATTGTTCTTTATGATTGTTGAGAATGTGTTTCAAAGTTGAATGAGCAGCTTGATCCAAATCTTTATCTTTTAGCTTGATTTAAATCATTTTTATCTCTTAGTTTGTTATGCTTATGTATCAAGGTAGTTTAGCCATGTAGAGTATAATTTCTCTTGTGTAGTTGAGGAGTTCAAGGCATCAAGATAGCTTTCAGCATCTATAAAGGCTATATAAAGTCCTATTGGAATTGAATAGAGAAATAGTGCATTCCAAATCATTCCTTCAAAAAGGAAATGCGTCCTCATTTTCTTCAATTTCAATTTTCTAGCTCTTTCTCAACATAGAGAACAGAGCAGCTCCACTTCAACCCAATATTTTTTTAGTATCAGAGCTTGGTTGTGACATTATTTGAGTAGAAATCATTCTAGAAGTTAGAAGCACAAGTGGGTTTTCAACTATAAGCTAGATTCGTCTATTTAGTGACAACGACAGTTGAAGGTTGAAGATATGGGTACCAATGGGAATGCGATTAGGATTATATAGCCTTTGATTCCTATATTTAAAGGTGAATACTATGAGTTTTGGAGCATTAAAATGAAGACTTTGTTTAAGCCACAAGATGTTTGAGATTTGGTTGAAAATGGTTATGCAGATCCTAATGAAATAGCAAATTTAAAGGAAAATAGAAGAAAGACTCTAAGGCCTTGTTTTCATTCAGCAACCTATCCACGAAATAGTATTTTCAAGAATTGCAGTAGCAATCTCTTCAAAGGAAGCTTGGATGATTTTGTAGAGGGAATTAAAGACTTATCAAAGGTAATTACTATAAAACTTCAATCCCTTTGTCGTGAGTTTGAAACATTACTTATGAAAAGTAATGAATCAATTCAAAATTACTTATCTAGAGTAATTAGTATTGTTAGTCAAATGAAGTCATACGGTGAACATATTACTGATAAAACTATAGTAGCCAAAATATCAAGAAGTTTAACTTCAAAATTTGATTATGTTGTTGCTACTATTAGGGAGTCTAAAGATTTATCTATTTTTTTTCATTTGATCAACTAATGGGTTCTTTGCAAGCATATGAAGCAAAGTTGAATACATCACTTGAAAAAAAAGTGAAGAAAAGCATTTCAAATGAAGGGGGAGGCATTTCAAATGAAGGGGGAGGCATCCGGTCAAAAAGATAACTTTGAAAAGTCAGTAGGAAGAGGACATGGCAGAGGTCGTGGGAGAGGTCGAGGTTGAGGATGATTAGATGGGCAATTTGTACGAAGGCTATCCTTTAATGAGTAGAAAAACTATAAGAAAGGAGTTCAATATCACTATTGCCGAAGGTTTGGGCATACAGAAGCAAATTGGTAGAGTACATAAAGAAAGCAAGTTAAGTAGAGAAGAAGGAAAAAGAAGGTAAATTGTTCATAGCTAATTTGTATGATACTAATGTCTCATATGATACTTAGTATTTGGACGACGCTTGTTCTAATCATATAATTTGTATGGGATCCATATGTAAGGAGCTTGATGAGTCACACAAGATGGAGGTCAGGCTTGGAGGTAATAAGAGAATATAAGTTGAAGGAAAGATATAGTGGCAAAAAAATGGCCATGATAAGGTGAAGCTTCTTCATGATGTCTTTTTGTTCTAGTTTAACACATAACTTGTTAAGTGTTGAACAATTAGTAGCTAGTGGATATTCAATATCATTTGATAGTACATCTTGTTGCATTAAAAATAATAAAATAGGCCATGTCATTACTCATGTTCGAATGACTGCAAGTAAAATGTTTTCTCTTGAAGTTTCATCTATTGATTATCATGGATTAGATGCCATTCATAAGAATGAATCTATATTATGAGATTTTTGTTTCGGGCATTTCAATATAAATGGTCTAAAGTTGTTCAGTCAAAAAGAATAGTTGTGGGACTACCAAGAATTGATTCTTTAAATATTGCATGTGAAGGATGTTTGTATGGAAAATAATGTAGAAAGCCATTTTCTATTGGAAAGACATGGAGGGCTAGACATATTTTTGAACTAGTGCATGTTGATTTGTGTGAACGAATGCACATAGAATCATTTAATGGGAGTAAATATTTTTCATTATTTATTGATGATTATAGTCGTATGAGCTGGGTGAATTTTTTGAACTATAAGTCCGAAGCTTTTGAGTTATTAAAAAATTTAGAGTATTTTGTTGAGAAGCAAAGTGGTGAAGATCATAAAAGTTCTTCGTATGGATAGAGATGGTGAATTTTTATTAAATAATTTTAACTTATTTTATGAGGAAAGTAGTATTCATAGGGAGCTTACAGCATCTTATATACCAAAGCTAAATGGTGTGGCTGAATGAAAGAATTGTCTAATAATAGATATGGCAAAAAGCTTGCTGAAAGCAAAAGATCTTCCTAATAAATTTTGAGCAAAAGTGATTGCCACTGTACTTTATTTGCTAAACATATCTCCCCTAAAGGTAGTCATGAATTAAACAACATTTCAAGCATGGAAAGGTGAAAAATCTACGTAACTCATTTGAAAATTTTTGGGTGTATTGCTTATGCTTTGGTTAACTCACAAGCTAGCTAGTCATAAGCTTGATGATAATTTTGAAAAATACATATTTATTGGTTATTATTCACAATCCAAACCATATCAACTATATAACTTTGTTAGGGTAAGGTGATAATTATTAGTTGAAATGTAGTGTTTGATAAAAATGCAAACTGGAATTGGAACAATAGTAGAGCTGAAACAAATATTTAGATTTCAAGTGAAGGTGAAGCTACTAAACTAGCTCCTCAAAGTTTATAAGTTTCTTCTCCTGCAACTTCAAAGAATAGTACTTCATCCTCCTCTGATATTTATCAGATGAAAGTCCTTCAAAAAAATTTAGATCCTTCGAAGAAATTTATGAAACTTATAACTTTGCTTTGTTTGTTCCAGATCCAACTTATTTTGCAGAAGCAGCGAAGAAGAAAGAATGGTGCCATGCCATGAAAGAAGAGATTGCAGCAATAGAGAAAAATGAATCATGGGAATTGGTGGACTTACCGAAGAAAAAATGTCACTGGCTTGAAGTGGATATTTAAGACAGAGTACCATACTAATGGAAGCATACAAAATATAAAGCATGATGAGTAGTAAAAGGATAGTTGTAACAATAAGGTATAGACTTCGAAAAAAATTTTCTCCTGTTGCTCATTTGAAGTAATAAGAATTTTTTTAACACTAGCTGCTCCATTAAAATGGCACGCTTACTAGTTTGATGTCAAGTATGCATTTTTTGAATGGTGAATTATAAGAAGAAGTTTATGCTACACAACTTGAGGGTTTCATAGTTGATGGGAAAGATGAAAAAGATGTCCAAGTTGAAAAAGCTCTATATAGGCTGAAGTAAACTCCAAGGGTGTGGTATAACAAGATTGGTTCTTATTTTCATCAAAATGGATTTGAGAGAAATGAAAATGAACCCACTATTTATTTGAAGAAGGAAGGTAAAAATGACTTTCTTATGGTTTGTCTTTATGTTGAGGACATGATTTATATGGGATCATCTTTTTCTCTTATAAAAAAATTTAAAACTTGTATGATGAAAATGTTTGAAAAAATAGATTCGAGTTTATTACATTATTTTATTGGGATTGAAGTTAAAGCAAGGTGAAGAATATTCATTTTTCAAGAAAGTATATATATATTGTAGATTTTCTCAAAATATTCAAAATATGTAATTGCATAGTTACAGCCACTCCAATGAATGCAAATGAGAAATTAAGATTTGAGGATGGTACTTAGATGGCTAATCTAACTTTGTTCAGAAGTTTGGTTGGTGGTTTAATTTATTTGACACACATATGACCGGATATTACATACTTTGTTGGTATTATTTTGAGATTTATGCATGCTCCTATGAAACATTATTTTGGTGCAATAAAAAGGATCTTGCGTTATATTGCTAGAACATTGGATTATAGGATATGGTATTCTTAATTATGTGATCAACTTTAAATTATTTGATTTTACTGATAGTGATTGGATAGGTTCATTGGATGATAGAAAAGTATCTCAAAAAGTATCTTCAATCTTGATCCTCGTGCAATTTTTTGAAGTTTGAAGAAGCAACAACAATAGCATTATTATCAACTGACGCATAATATATAGTTGTTGCATCTTCGACATGTCAAGCATTATGGTTAAAAGGTTACTTGAAGACTTTGGCAAAAGCAAGATGGAGCTACTAAATTTTTATGATAACAAAGCTACAACAACAATGATGAAAAATCATGTTTATCATGGAAGACCAAAGTATATTGACATTCATCATCGGTTTATTCAAGATTTGGCAGTTGCAGGACCCGTGGAATTCTAGTTTGCAATACAAACAAGCAATTGGCACACGTTCTCACTTAATCACTTCGTCAAGATAAGTACAACTACTTCAAATTATTACTAGGAGTTGTGTGCTACTTTGAATCAAGAGGGATTATTGAGAATGTGTTTCAAAGTTGATTGAGCAGCTTGACCAATCATTTAATATTTATCCCTTAGTTTGATTCAAATCACCTTTATCTCTTAGTTTGTTATGCTTATGTGTCAGGATAGTTTAGCCACATAGAGTATTATTTCTCTCTTATTTAGGGGAGAAGTTATGACATCAAGATAGCTACTTTAGCTCCAGTAAAAGCTATATGTATAGCCTTATTGGAATTGAATAAAAAAATTATATATTTTTAATCATCCCTTCAGATGAGGAAATGCCTCCTCATTTTCTTTATTTTCAGTTTTTTGGCTCGTTCTCAATGTAGAGAACAGAGCAGCTCCACTTTACCTCCAACAATGATGAGGGCCACACATCACATACTTATGCATGAAATCATCAATAGGATCTTAGGACATGGATATTCTAGAATAGAAGAAGTGCAACTTATCAACAATCCTGATGTATAAAGGTGTTGGTATAAAAAGAAAAAAATCATAATCATCATGATAAAAAGGAAATTAAAAGGAAAATTCCCTAAAGACTATTCGACTGGGTCAAGAGCATGCAAAAGGTGCTCATCCCGGTCTCCAGAAATTAAACAAATTAATATTGACAGCTATCCTAATCAAGGATCTAGTCAGCTAAAGGGAGAAAAGATTGTATACGTTTCCTCTTGGAGTGAATCCACCAAGTTGGAAACTTAGGTTATACGGCCAAAATAAGTCATTTTCGATATCCCTACTTGCTTTCCTGCATTGTTTTATTAACTTACTTGCCACCAGATTACCCACCGATAGGAAAGTTATCTAATGATTTTACATAGACCCATATTATCATGAAAAAAGGAGACACCATTGCATAGTGATCATAACAACCATCATCTGTCATGCTTTACAGCTGAATTTTCTTGCCAAAATTGCCTCGTGGTCGTTGGGTAAATTTGGCTTATATATTATTTATCCTTCATCTATTTTCCTATTCCTAGATTTTGACTGCATTCAAACAATAAATTTAGCAGAAATGGAATGAAGATGAATGAAATGAAACAAAAATCAGATAAGGCTTGTTACGAATCATTTTGTGAGGAACACATCAAGGATAAGTTTTTATCTCTCTCTCCCTTTTAGGAGGTGTGCGCGTTGAGGGGTTGGTGGTGGGGTACCGTTGGGTGAATTATCAAAGAAGGAAATTGACGAATAAGTAGAAACGAATAATTTTTCTGGGACTGTTGCTGGCATCTACCCCCACAAAAGCCTCTCAGCCAACATGCTGTCTTGTTGGATACCTGCAATTGGAAATAAGCAAATCCCAGTTGCAGAAAGTAGTGCTTTTTTTTTATTTTCTAGGATATGAATTTTTGTCAGTTAATCAAAATCTACAAGTCATGTAAACAGTATTGAACAATTATTATCAAAATTAAAACATTACCCTAAGCCCAAAAAAAAAATTGTCATAGCTCACATATTCCTTCAGAGCTGCTGCGCCACCTCTTGGCCTTTCAAATAAGGGCCACCTCTTGACCTTTCAAATAAAGGATTTGAATGTAGACATCACCTTCAAATTCCACATATTTTTTTACCAAAAAAAAAAATTCCACACCTTTTAGTTTTTTTTCGTTCGACTAACTGCTTCCGTTTCTGAGTATCTTATTCACTGGAAAGTCGCATCAAAGGAGATCAGAAGAATATGGAGTGAGAAATGGAGATGATTAAAGTTAACTATTGATGATAACACGGAGGATTCGATCGTGTTCAACCATTTTGGGGCCATAATTAATTCAACATGAAACCGAATCAGTGCACGATATCTTCTCTCTCTTGAACCCAAAGCCTTCCAGGATTGTACAACTAAAGACGGAATCAGGTTTTCTCTTTATCTGGAATACATCACATATTAGTATAGTCCTCTCCTCTTACTTTGCTCTATATTTTGTATACATAGATTATATGTATTGATGCATTAAATCATTCTCGAGATACGTTATCATACGAGATCAAAGGGATATCAATCTTGAAGTATCAGATCTCAGTACATCAACTTACCTATAAACCGGATTCAAATTGATATTTTACCGAGCTATATAAAAGACGTCCTTATACTCTTTGAATGGCGTCTCTTTTAATAGAAATATTCAGATCGGATACATGCCGACTTGAACCCTGATCTTCTCTATCCTGAAATATTACGGTATTCTTATTTTACCCCAATTTTTTATCGAGGTTAGCTATTATTATGACAGACTTGGCTATTCTGTAAATGCCCACAGTGGTTTCTTCAACTAGACTACAGCTGACCACGATCTCACGTCCTGCTCATATGCACAGTTGTATGCTAGTCCATTTACAGGTGGCTCTCTAACCGCCTAACAAACTCCTTTAACGGCCTAACAAATTCTACAATAGCCTCCTCAACCCCTCTATAAATAGAGGGTTAGGGATCCTCCATGGATAAGTCCAACTCTTGAAAATCGGAGAAAACTCTGTCAGTAGAATATTAAGCCAAATTTTTGGCCCCTACTCAGTTCTCCTCTAGTTTCATCCAATTTTTTTTACTCTTCCACTCTTTTCCACCCTTGTTCCCAAGAATCGTACTGATTTAAGTATTGGAGGGTCAAGAACCGGAAGATCCCCTTCTAGTTTCTTGACTGATTTTGCAGATTGAAGGAGCTTTCACCAGATCGAGAAGATTGCTTCAGTCCAATCTCACCCAAGTCGATTCACTTCACTCCAGATTTTGAGCCCTGTGACAATAGATTGGCACTAGAAGGAGGATCCTGATTTCTTTGTGGAAAAGATGGTCAAGATAAGAGCTCAGCATCCTTCTTCCTCCACTCTAGAAGAAAGAGTACTGGAGGCGCCACCACAATAACCAATTGCTGTTGATCCTCAGCAATTTAGCTTTCTTATCCAGAAAGTCCAAGTCTTGACAGCAATTGTTCAACAGCTTCAAAAGAAGGAGGATCAACCATCGAAAGAAGCTCCTCTCCTAAAAGCATAGTCTTCAACCAGCCCATCAAGATGAACACCATATTGATGAGGTTGACAGCGAATTTGTCCCTAGTACTCTAAAAGTTCAAAGAGAGGGCGACATGGAGCACAAGATCCTGGATCTTGAAAGGCATATGATGGAGCTCCAAATAGGAGGTCGATCTTAGAATAAAGATAGTTTCCATCTTCGATCTCCTTTCTCTCATGAAATCTTGAATGAACCTATTTCAAACTGATTCAAGATGCCCACCATCGAGTCTTTTGATGGTTTTACTGACCCAATGGATCATATTGACGGCTACAGGGCCCTCATGGCTTTACAAGGGACTTCTGATGCCCTATTATGTATTACTTTTCCTGTAAACCTCAAGACAGCAATGAGGGTTTGATTTTCTGGACTCTCACAAGGGTCCATCTTTTTTTTTGAGCAGCTTGAAAAGTTGTTTGTCACTTATTTTGATATTAACAGACCTCATTTGAGGTATGTGGATAGTCTCTTCTCTATTCAGCAGCAGAAAGGAGAAGATCTCCAAAAGTACGTGGCTCGTTTTTACACGACCACGGTTAGATATGTGCCATAGAAGTCAACTGTTGGTCGATACATTTTATAATTTTAGGACTTAATTTTGTACTTATAATATTTTTATTATTAAAAAAGAGTTTTTATTCCAATC
>KE507127.1:45871-56221 GCA_000441515.1 Elaeis oleifera
TTGCTCGTTAATGCTTACACTCACATCCGTATGTAAATGGTAAAGACGGTCAATCAAGAAAGCATGCGCAATAACTTTATTTCTGAAATAAATTGAACATATATTTTATTAAATAAAATTATAGTTATCCTGTGCCAGCACAGAGATAGAAATCAAATTTCTACTGGCTGTAGGTACATAATAACAGTCTTTCAAAAACAAACTAAGTCCTAACGGTAGTCGCAAAGAGTAGATTCCGACGGCCATAGCAGCAACCCTTACTTCATTGTCGATTCAGAGAGTGATCTTGCCTTCCCTCATTCTCCTAACTTCTTCAAGACGCTGCATAGAAGTACACAAATGAGCACTTGAATCAGAATCTAGAATCCAACTAGAAGAAGAGAAAACTGTTAGATTAGTTTCAATAACGAGCAATTCAGACATACTTTCAGAAGGCTCATCCTTTTCTTGTTCTTGATAGTCGTCAGGTAGGCTAGACAGTTCTTCCTCCAATGGCCTTCGACGTTGCAATGAAATATTTTTTTGTTGTCGGTCTTCTTCGAAACCTGTTCTTGGCTTGGCCTCATTCTTCTGCTTTTTGTGGACTTTTTTTCTTCTTAAAAGAAGATTTTCTTTTGGAGAAAGCTCACTCCACAACTAGAACTGTGCCCCTTGAACTCTTCAAGGTATCCTCTGCAGTCACCAACATATTCAATAACTCAGGCAAAGTGGCATCGCTTTTATTCATATGGTAGTTTATGATGAACTGCCCATATGAATCAGAAAGAGACTGGAGGATCAGATCCACCTGCAATTCTTTGTTCATGTTCATACAGAGCTTCTGAAGCTTCTCTATGTTCTTGATCATTGTCAAACAATGATCATTGACGGACTGTCCATCATGCATCTTTACTCTGAAAAGTCTTCGGGAGACCTCAAAGCGAGCTGTGCGACTCTGCTCACCATACAACTCTTGTAGGTGAGTTAGTATCTCCCTGGCAGTCCTCATATCTTCATGCTGTTGCTGAAGATCATTGGACATGGATGCTAAGATGTAGCACTTTGTCTTGTTATTTTCATCCATCCATTTCTCAAGTGCAGCTCGTTGATCAGCGGATGGATGAGCAGATAATACAGGTGCTTCCTGATCTAGGACATGGGTGAGTTTCTTGGAGCTAAGAATAATTCTCAGATTTTGGAGCCAGTCTTGTAATTGATGCTGGTCAACCTATTTATATCGAAGATTCGAGCTAAGAGATTTGAACTCGACATGATTATCTGTAGAGAGAATAGTTTCTAGTTAGATTTTTATATTTATAAGATTATTGTTTTAAAGACTTTAAAAATAAAATAAAGGCTTCTATTATTCTTCAAATTTTTCACACTCTTTGGATGGAGAAACAAAATCTATACGCAATCGGTTCCAAGTGGGTACTGCAGTCTCATTAATCTATACACACCTTACCTAACAATTATTGATGAGTACAGATCAATGAGTGGATAACACTTTGTCTATTGCTTTACTAAGCAAGATGTAGTGGGCTTGGTCTCTAAGTCCTGTGGCCTCACCTAATAGTTATTGGCATATTTTTAGTTAAGTCAGACCCATCATTCACCAGTGAGTGCAAAGCCATTATTAGGATCCTCACCTAACAGTTATTAGGCCCAACCCTATCTCTACCCCGGGATATCAAATGTCAATAAATAATTGTACCTTCTTGATGCAACCGAACCACTGTAACCAGTCGAGAACGATCAATACTAGAAAGATATCCACATCTCTACAATGATGGAAGACCTCTAGACTTAATATTTAATGAGAAGATTTGAGTTTAGGTCTCTTTTAAATCAATAGATTTGATATCCAACTGATTATATTAGGTCAGGACATCAATATGTTTAACCATTCTAGTTGGCATGGGTGAACTCGAGTCAACAAGTAACCTAACATGAAACTGAATCTCTCAAGATGGCCAGGTAAGTTAAGATGTGTGGGGGTCCCCCCATTGCTTTCTTTAGATACCAATCAAAATTGGTCAGGTCAGATAATAGAACCAATTAAATAATTACCATCTAAATACTTACCTTAGATACCAAATTGATCGATTAGAATCGATTAGGTTAACCTATTGAAACGGGCCCGAACTACTGAGCCAAATTCGATCTTGAGTCAATCAACTTACATCAAAATATGAATCGATACGATCAATTATAACTAAACTTGACTTTGAGCCCCTTTGATCTAATCCTAATCAGCCATCGATTAGGTTCAATCAACTGCTCAAAATCAAAAATAGATTCTAGCCTGATCTAATCAATTAGATCCTAATTGTAGTTTGATTACTAGACCTAATTTATTCAATCTATACCCACATGCAACAACATAATTTTAGATCTAAAAATGATTTTTAGATTATGTTTCATTACATACAATTAGTGGCTTATGATCTTAAAACTGTTTCAAATCTAAACCTAATGTCATATATCAAATATATACAGTTTTAGATCTAAATTAAATATGCATCAAATATACATCAAATTTTAAATCTAAAACTAAATTTATATATATTAAATATATATAAAATTATATCTAAAATAATAATTAAATATTTTAAAAATATCTTTTCAAAAATCTATTCACATCAAACTAGGATAGCCTTTGCAATATAGAGGGTAAACCCTATTTCAGGATAACTTTATATTAGTTTGATATAAACTTTTAATCATTCTAATTTTAGATCTAAATCTAAAATTAAACATATCATATATACTAATTTTTATATCTAAAAGATTAATTTAATTACTTTGAAAATAGTTTTCAAAATCGATCAATCTTGTGCTAGGATAATTTTTGCAAATAGAGGGTAAATTCTATACCAAGATAACCTTATATCAACACAAAATTAATTTAAATTATTAAAACTTTTAGATCTAATCAAAAAATTAGATCATATATATTTTCAAAAATTTATGGCTCTGATACCACTGTTAGAAAAATCAGGTAGGCAGTATGTATATACTTTACAATATTTTTGAATGCAGCAAAAAATAAATGGGTTAAACCCTTTAACCCTACATGCATAAGATCAAATCTAGTCCTAACCAAAGCTTAAAAAGAAATAAACATATAATCTAAAATTTAGAGACAAGTATGAGATCGGATCTCAGTACCTTGGTGCGGATAGATATTCACCGCTATTGATGATCACAGATTCATAGATGCTCGAGCCGCACACATGTCCGATCTCTACAGATATCCACTGGAATCAATCTCGAACTAATCTTCTCATTGTAGATTTTTCTTCTCCAAATAAAATTTAAGCCTTGGAATTTAGATCAACACCTTGATCTAGATTGCGGGATTAACCCTTGATCTGCAGCCTTCTTCTTCTTCTCCTCATTCTTCACCCTTGAAGAAAAATCTCCTCAGAGTCTTGTCATGTGGAAAGTGGGATGCCCAACCCTTGGGCGTGGAAGAGAAGAGAGGGAGGAGGGGAGGCGTGGAGAAGGGAGAGAGAGAGGTTTGTTTACACAAAATTCTATCATCTAGAAACCCTAGAGACATTCTCCTTATATAGGCACTACCATGACTCATAATAGGAATCCAATTATCTTAAAAAGATAGATCCTTATCTCATAAGAATTCTCTATCTTTTAATCTGATTTATTTTAATAAATTAATATAATTGATAAATAATCAGCCCTTTAGGTAGGTATAAGAGGCGTCCCATGGAATATAAGTTAGGTAGTTGGGCGCCAACTCTTGGCACCCCACATAAGGGTTTCTTGCCATATGAGAGGGGGCGTGGTCCCTCTCTCTCTCCTCGACACCATGCTACATAAGAGGGGGCAGGCCTCTCTTGCAATATCCTGGGATTTGGCGCCCAGTTCCTGCCCAAAACAAAAGTAGGTGCCACCCATTCTTCCATTTATTCCACATGCACACTTAGAGATAATTAGGAGATAAAGAAGAGATAATGTTAGGATAATTATGCCAACTAATTGACTTAATCAAATTTTCTTAGGCTCACAATTAAGAGTCCAATTAAACATAAATAAATTTAGGTTAGGTTCAAGGCTATGGACTTGATCAAATCGAAGTCCCGAGAAGAATTAGGTTTAACTATGTGCTAGCATGGTTCTCACAAACCTAATAAGATTTCAATAAGCCCAAATCTAATTAGAACTGTATAAGCCCAATTGGTAAATTTGAGATTAAATTTCTTAATGTGTGATCCCATAGGTTCCATTCTATCTGGTAATGAGATATATTGTGATCTCCATCATAATATCATCAAAATTTTTTTGATGGATTGAAATATTTTAATTCTACTTTTCGAGGATCATCGATCATTAAAACAGTATTCGATGAGTCTCACAATCCACCAGTGATACCTAACAGTATGTAGTGGCAACTCAGTAGAATGAAAGTACGAACTCTTAGGTGCAGTTATCATATGATTCAGTCCTTCTATCATGAGTTCCGACTTGATGGAGGTCATGGAGAACTCGTCAGATCTCATTGTCAGTCATTTGTAAGATTGGCTTGACTCGAGTTCATTTGTGAATCTTGTAAATTTTTTTTTAATATTCACACTTGCTTTAGCCAAAGACTTTCTAAACTTAGTCTCGCGAATCACATAGGACGTCTCTTTTCTATCAAGATCAATAGATTCTATCTAGGTGCATCCTACTCTAAACAACAAACTTAAACTTAGTGAAGCCAACATACACAGCAAGGATCCAAATGGCTAAGGATCAAGAGAACATGTAGTCAAACCTAGTAGCCTTACTGCGAATAGTCAATGACATCGCAGGTCAAAGAATCACTCATACTACTGTAGCATCGAGAAGACCACTGATGAGTGAGTAGACATCCATATGATTCTCATGTTGGTCACGCTTAGTGCAAGTTGTTCTCTAATAATCACCCGCACCTTCATCCCGATATTCCTACACTACAGACCCAAGACTCACTACCCACAAAGGAGGTGAATTGTGCATCGATCTCGAATAGATTAATTATTATCCTCTGTGACGATCCTTTGATCGAAAATATTTAAAATTAATCACTAATTAATGTATGTCTCAAATTCTTAATACTCTAAGAATATACAAAATCATCTTTATTAATATCTAAGACAAATCATGGACACATAAACATGATTGGAATAAAAACTTTTATTGATAATAAAATTTATAAGTACAAGTTTAAGTCTTGAAATTACATAATGTGTCAGCCAATAATTGGTTTCTAGGACATAAATCTAAGAAATCTCCTATATTGAAAAGATTGTCCTAGCACAAGATTTATAATTTTTGAAAGATCATTTTCAAAATTTTAAATCAATATTTTAGATCTAAAATTATATATGTTTAATTATGTTAGATCTAAAATTAGAATGATTAAAAGTTCGCATCAGACTGATATAAGATTATCCTGATATGGGGTTTATCCTCTATATTGAAAAGATTGTCCTAGTCCAATGCGAATCATTTTTGAAAAGATATTTTTAAAGTATTTTAATCATTATTTTAGATCTAATTTTATATATATGAGATATGTATTTATTAGTTTTAGATCTGAAACTTAAATATATGTGTGATATATGGTTGTAGTTTAGATCTAAAACTGCATACATGTGAGACATGTTTTAAATATAGATCCTTTAATACATATGTTAGATATGTATTTATTTTTTTTAGATCTAGATATTTATGCATATATTGATATATATTTTTGATTAGTTTTAGATATAAAATGATGTATATGATACATGGTTTGTACACCCATGGTCTAAAACTTACTTTTCAGTCAAACCCTAGATCTAAAAACCATAGGATCTTTTATTTTGTTGCATGGTAAAGTTGTTTAGATTTGAAATTTATTTCTTATCTAAATTAAACTTAAAATGATGCAAGGAGAATATCAAAATATGAAATTATATTTGATACAATATCAATTGGTTTAGATTAAAAATTATTTTGACATCTAAACTGAACCCATGTCCATAATGTACTTAATTAAGAATTAAGATTTAAATTAAAGATCTAAAATTATAAATTTAAGATCTAAATTTAATTGCATAAATATGGGCTTGGATATAGGTTGAACCAATTAGGTCTAGAGATTAAACTACAATAGGGTCCATAATTAGATCAGGTTAGAACCATTTTTCTAATTTTGAGTAGTTGATCGAACCCAATCAGATATTGATGGGTTTGGGTCAATAGAGGCTCAAAATTCAGATTAGTTGTAGTTGGTCAATCAATTCATACTTGATGTGAATTGATTATCTCAAGATCGAATCTAGCTTCTTGGTTCGAGCTTGAATAACTAAGTCAACGGATTCGATTCTAATAGACCATTTGATGTCTAAGGTAAGTTTAGCATTCTTAACCAGTGATTTTTAATTGAGAGCTACTCACATAGATGGCGTCTATGGTGAGTTAATGGTATATCCCTCCCACTGATCTCACTTATCTGGCCATTTGGTAGATTATAGATTGAGTCTGATTGATTAGTGATTCGTGTTCACCCATGCCAACTAGGTGGGTCAGACATGAGATGGACTAATCTAAATCAGTTTAATCATTATATTTAATGTATATGACTAAGTAGATGAGACCTCAATTAAATCTTCTCAATTGAATATTAAGTCTAGCGGTCTCCTACCATTGTAGAGATACAGGTGCCTTTCTTGGCGTTGATCATTCTCGACCGGTTACAGTGGTTCGATTGCATCGAGAAGGCACAACCACTTTATTGACATCTAATACCCTAGGGTGGAGATGAGGTTGGACCCAATAACTGTTAGGTGAGGGACCCAATGACGGCTCTGCGCCCGCTGGTGAGTGATGGGTCTGATTTAACTAAGAAATGTACCAATAACTGTTAGATAAGGCCACAAGACTTAGAGACTGAATCCACTGCATCTTGCTTGGTGAAGCAATAGATAAGGTGTTGTCCACTCATTAGTTCATGTATCATCAATAACTGTTAGGTGAGGTGCACACAAAAATAGTGGGAGCACAGTATCCACTAGAAACTGATCACATATAGATTTTTATTCTCCACCTGAAGAATATGGGACATTCAAAAAATAGTGGAGCCCTGTTTATTTTAAAATCTCTAGAATAAACATCTATCAAGTACAAATATCTAATTAGAAACTGTTCTCTCTGCAGATAGCCATGTCGAGTTCTAACCTACTAACCCAAATTTTTGACACCGATAGGTTGATCGAGTCCAATCACAATGACTGGCTCTAGAACTTGAGATTAGATTTTAATTCTGAGAAATTGACTCATGTCCTTAACCTAGATGAACCTTCTGAAGGCACATCTGATTTGCTCGTTATTGAAACTAATCTAACGATTTTTCTTCTTCCAGTTGGATTCTAAATTCTAGTTCGAGTGCACACTTGTGCATTTCTATGTAGGATCTAAAGAAAGTTAGAGAGCTGAGAGAAAGTAAAATTACTCTCCGAGTTGATAATAGAGCAAGAGTTGTTGCCGTAGCCATCAGGACCTACTCTTTGCGATTACTATCAGGATTTAGCTTAATTTTAAAAGATTGTTATTATATTCCTGTAGCTAGTAGAAATTTGATTTCTATCTCAATACTGACATAGGATAATTATAATTTCTATTTTAATAAAGACTTGTGCATAATTTTTTTGAAAAATAAATGTGTTGCACGTGCCTATTTAGTAGATGGCTTTCATCATTTGTATGTAGATGTAAGTGTTAATGTTAACGAGTAAATAGTGAATACCATAGGATCTAAGAGATCTAGAGATAGGATCAGTCAAAAGTATCTATGGTATCTTAGGCTAGGTCATATCAGAGAGGACAGACTCAACAAATTAGAGAAAAATGATCTTATCGAACCATTGACTTTCAAGTTTTATCCGATTTGTGAGTCATATTTTCAAGAAAAAATGACTAAGCTGTCCTTTGTAGGATAAAGATAAAGGATCACTGAGATATTAACCCTGGTGCACACTGATGTGTGCGGTCTATTTGATGTACAGGCCAGGGGTGGCTATATCTATTTCATAACCTTTATCGATGTTTATCATGGTATGGATTTGCGTATTTGATGCACCATAAGTCTGAAGCCTTTGAAAAATTTAAAGAGTTCAGATATGAAGTAGAAAAATAGATCAAAAAATTTATAAAAATTCTTCGATCAGATCGAGGAGGGAAATACCTTAGTGAAGAATTTTGGACCTATCTCAAGGATAATAGTATAGTCTCACAGTGGGCACCTCCAGGGATGCCTCAGCTCAATGGGGTATCTGAAAAGAAGAATCGGATCCTGTTAGACATGGTTCGATCTATGATGAGCTTCACAGATCTTTCTGACTTCTTGTGGGTGTTAGATGTATGTCCTAGAAGCCAATATGGCTGACACATTGTAATTAATCTATAGCATAATTTTGTACTTAATATATTGATATGATCAATAAAGGATAATTTTTTTTTATTCAAGTATAATGTGTCCTTGAATCATCCATAAATTAGTTTTGATGCATACTCTCAAGGTGTTGAAAATTAAAGACATGTATTTAATTCCTAAAGGCTCTCGATCATAGGATCATCATGAGGACGGTGACAGATCTGGATAGACTGATGCATAAATCACTTCCTTCGGGATAGATGGGTCTCTAATCTATTGTGTAAAGATACAGGACGATAAGTGCGGATGATTGTTAGAGAACAACTAGCACTAAGCGTGACCATACGAGAGATTACTTGAATTTCTATTCAATCGTCAGTGATTGTCTCGATGTTGTAGTTGTGTGACTTATCCTTTGACTTGAGATGGTACCACTGCTCATAATGAGACTGCTGAAGTTTGATTGACATATAAACATGGGTCTCAATGAGCCTTTGTAGTGGATATTGGCGACAGTTGGTCCACTGTAGGAGTAGGATGCGCATTAAGATGGGATCTATCAACCTTGATAGAGAGGAGTTATCCTATGAGATTTGAGAAGCTAAGTTCATGAATCTGTGGCCACAGTAGAGTGATTGATGGAAAAGAATCTTTATAGACATCACATCTGGATTTGAGCTAATCTAATCTATCATATGATTGATGTTGAGGTTTGATGATTTATCCATGACCTACCATCTAGTCGGGACTCACGATAGAGGGACTGAATCACACGTTAACTACATCTAGAGGTTCATTTCAGTTCTACTAGGTTGCCACTACATACTGTTAGGTGTCACTGATGGATTGTGAGAGCTCACTAGGATTACTCTGGATCGACAATCCTTGCTAAGTTAGAGTGGAATTGTTCCGACCCATTAAAAAATATTTCAATGATATAATGATAGAGATTATTGTATATCTCACTACCAGATAGAATTAAACCTATGGGGTCACACAACAAAGAGATTAGGCCTGAAATAAGAAATTGAGCTTATGAAGTGTCAATTGGGTTTAGAGAAACCCATTGGATTTATGGTAACCATGCTAGCACATGGTTGGACCCAATTCTTCTTTCCATTGGGATTACTTATTTGATAAGATAATTTTAACTTAATTATCTGCTAATAATCTACATGAATAAGATTCATGAGACTCCAATTATTGGGTGTCTAAGATTATGGATCACATAAATTAAGGGTGAAAGTCCCTTATGAATCTCCTTGATAGTTATTATGGGGCGCCACTTTGAATTATTCAATTTGGGCGTGTCGCTTAATTAGAGGACCTTTGGTTTTCATATGAGGTGTCTCTTTGATGAAAAAGAGGGTGTCTAATTATAGGTGTAAGGGCTCCAATAGTTGGCGCCTAATGGGCTTCCTAATGTAAGTTAGATAACTTAAGTTAATAGGAATTCTAATGCAAGTAGGACTTGTATTATATGATTGAATAGGATTCAATCTTTGTGCCTATAAAAGAAAACCTCCCCTAAGATCTTAAGATGATAAAAGCCAGCCCCTCTCCATGCCCAAAAGAGCTCCCACGCCCTCTCTTCCTCCCTCTTTCTCTTCTCCTTAGGCATCCCCACACCATACAACTTGGAACGTGCGTCCCAAGTTGTCTCACATCCAAGGTGTTGGTGTCCCATTTTTTGGCTGGTTGCTGGTATTTTGTAGTAGCAAAGAGCAAGGAGAAAGAGCCTAGAAAAGAGGAGAAGAAGAAGATCAAGAAGAAAGATCAAACATTGATCGCGATCCAGGCTTCGTTCAGATTCAGCAGGCTGAATTTTGGAGAATCAAAATTCAGATCTTAGAGGACTGTTTTAGGCTGATCCTGAGTGAATACTCATAGAGGCCAGATACTTATGTGGCTAACAGAGAGTCTCGTCTCTTTCAGATCCAGATTTGAAGAAAAGATTACGAAAAAGG
>KE507129.1:55830-70249 GCA_000441515.1 Elaeis oleifera
GAAGAAGGTTCACAAGCCTTCTTTCATTTCCCTTCTCCTCCTCTCTATCTCTCTCTCCATCTCTCTTCTTCTCATTTATAAGCTTGTATTCCCATTGAGAGGAGGAGGAGAAGGTGGTGGGCGGCTAAGGCTATCTGTAGAATTTTGTTAAAGGTGATGGGCAGGCTGTCGGTGGGAATCCTCGGCTTATCAGAGCTATTCGTAAGCGCGGCGGTGCATCTGCTATTCGGATTCTATATATTTAGCACCGCGGTGGCGGCGGACCTCTCGCACGCTGTGACGGATTGCTTCAAGCCCAACACATTTAATTTGGTTGCGAAGGAGGAGGAGGAGGAGAGCAAGGGAAAGGTGGTGGTTTTGAAAGGATCGCCGCCTCCTATCGTGTTGGTGCATGGGATTTTGGTTTTGGCAAAGGGGTGTGTGCGCGCGCTTGCTTGTGGATTTGGATTTCTTCAATCTCGTAAATGGCACGACTTTTGATTAATTCTGTTTGATGTCTGGGTTGCAGAGACTTGGAGGGTTGTCTTATTTTGCCGGGGCTGAGAAGAAGGATGAGCGTGTTCTGGTGCCTGATTTAGGATCCTTGACCAGTATACATGATAGGTAGGATTTTCCAGGGAAAATGGGAATTTATATATTATTATATTTCTCAAGCCTACTGATGTCTGATTTCTATATTTGGCTGCAAATTGTCTCTGTTTTGTTGCAAATGGTATATGAAATTTGAGTGTTGTGATGATTTTTATGGCTTCAGAGCGCGAGAATTGTTCTACTATTTGAAGGGAGGGCAGGTGGACTATGGAGAGGAGCACAGCATGATATATGGGCATTCACAATTTGGGAAGAACTATGGGCAAGGTAACAATCTGTCTTATGTTAAAATTAGTACATATTTCGGAGGTTCCAAGGAAAACCATGGCAAAGACCAGGACAGTGGCGGAGCCTAACATCAAATGTTGGGAGGACAAAATAATAATTTATTAATAATTTTTTAAATAAAATATTTTATAATAAATAATAAAATAAAGATAATATATATTCAAAATTATTATAAAATATCAATAAATATTAATTTATATATAAACAAAGCTAAGTAAAAAATATTACCTTATATCATCTGCAAAATGATTTTGATTATATTAAAATCTCAATAATCTTTTCCATATTAAAGGTTGAAGAATAAATAAAAATTAAAGAATAAATAAAATTATTCTTTTTTAAAAAAATTATTATTTTAATAAAAAATTAATATATAATTAATTATATGATTTTTTTTAAATTGGTGGACTCGTAATATGTATAAGACTAAAATATTAAGAGGGCCATCATATATATAATATATAGATAATAAGTATTTTAAAATTTTTGGGAGGGCAGTGGCGCCCCCCCCTCCCCCGCGGTCCCTCTTACGCTCCACCACTGGGAATGTGGAGAAAGTTTAGACTGGTGTTACATCCTGTTTGACTGGATGCAGGACACTATCCTGATTGGGATGAACACCATCCAATTCATTTTGTTGGTCACTCAGCAGGCGTGCAAGTCGTCCGCGTGCTGCAGCAGATGCTTGCTGACAAGGTATTCCAACATTGGTTCTGAATTCTTCTCATTTGAATTCCAACATCTCTATAGGTGTCATTCTTTTAACTAATGATAAGCATTTATCAGGCCTTCAGTGGTTATGAGAATACTTCCGAGGACTGGGTATTGAGCATCACTTCCTTATCTGGTGCATTAAATGGAACCACTAGGACCTACTATGATGGAATGCAGTAAGTGAAGTTATTTGAGAAATTATTCTTTCAGCATATATGTTTTCTGAATTTTCTCAAGACAATTCGAATTTTGAGTATTTTGAGAAAATTTTCATAATTTATGTCACAGACCAGAAGATGGAAGGTCTATGAAATCCATATCCCTGCTGCAGATTTGCCGATTAGGAGTCATATTCTATGACTGGTTCAACATTTCATGGCTTAAGAACTACTACAATTTTGGATTTGATCACTTTGAGATGGGATGGAGGACGACTGGTATTACTGGTCTTATTGATTTACTTTTTGGGAATGCTGGACCTTTTGCTTCTGGGGATTGGATCCTACCTGACCTCACAATACAAGGTTCCATCAAGCTAAACTCTAGTCTCCACACATTCCCCAATACATTCTACTTCAGCTATGCAACTAAAAGAACAAGAAAATTCATGGGCCTTACATTACCTTCTAGCATGCTCGGTATCCACCCAATGCTGTTCATTAGAGTCTTGCAAATGAGCCAATGGCATCACCCTTCCAATGTGCCTCCACCTTATAAAGGATACAGGTGGGTGTAAAGCTGAACTGAAACCTTGTTATATGAAGCTCTCCTGCAAATCTTCTCTGTTGAATGATGATGTATGATGCACTATTTTGTACGATTACCAAAGGGATGAAGACTGGGAAGACAATGATGGAGCTATCAACACAATATCCATGACCCACCCTCGCCTGCCTATCGAACACCCGAGCCATTTTGTGGAGGATGACTCAGAATGCCAGCCTTTGCAACCAGGAGTCTGGTTTGTATCAAATTCTCATTGCTTTCACCACACTGATGATAAACACTACAGCAGTATGATTTGAACACACCTTGACGTACCAAAACTGTACCAAGGTCTTATTTTGCACAACTAGTTATAGTATTTGAAATTTTGAATACTAGGTTCCTATTTTTTCTTTTCCAATGATGAAAACTTTTCAAATCTCACTACAACTTCAGCTTTTGCAAGTATTGTTTGAACATTGGCTTTTTTCCCTTCTTAATTGTGTCTAATATGTGAATTCCTGTAATATAAAAGCTTTGTATGTTTTAACTATTGCATGCCCTTGTTCTTCATCTTCTCAAAGTTTAGTAAGCTGACCATATCATGGATCCTAGATTCACCAATTATGTATTCAGAATTTAGAATTTGTGCCAACTCATAGATCATGTAACATGCTGCTTAACAAGTTCCATTGTTATTCCAATTTCACAGTCAAAGCTTTTTGGCAATTACATAGTGATTTTATCAGAACCAATATTGCTCATTACTGTTCAAGCAAAAGAACATTGACCATAACATCATCAGCTGGTCTCACAATGAGAAAATAGGTCTTACAATACCTGATGTTAACCTTTATGAAATTCTCTTTGGTTGCCTCTCATAAAACACATTTTAAAAGGCTTCATGAATCTAGTAAAATAAGATTAATCAAACCGGAAATAAGGTTTTCATATCATGTATTCTCATATGTCTGTTTAGCAACTACCTCTTCACTACATTTATCATTTAGTATTAGTGTATGTCATGTTATATTGTGTCGAAGAGCTCTGAATTGCAATGGCCTAATAGAAACAAAGTAACCTTTTTTTTTTAAAGAGACAAGCAGTGTAACTTTTCATTGTCCAGTTCTCCTAAAAAGGAAGAAAATTTCATGGTCCAGTTTATGCACTTGTCTGGTGATTTCATACTTTCATGGTAGGTTCTGAGTACCTAAGATTTTGTAAATCCTGACTATAATAGATTTGCTTATCCATATGTATGGTGAGATACCTGACAGATATTAGGTAAGACAATTATCCCGTAATGCCACATATATAATAAAATCAGATATCAGGTACATAGGAACTCATATTTTGTACACTTATATCTGACCTTCTTGAAATCTAAGTCCTCTAACCAATTACATACTTCCATCTCAAGAAATAGCCTACTCCCACCTCACCACCTCCTCCCACTCCATCCATCACCCCTCCTGTTTCTTTCTCCTACCTCTGTATTACTCCTCCATCTGCCACCTCATCTTCCTCCCGTGCTCCCTTATTCTTTTAGCCAAACCCCATTAAAACCCTTTTCCACCAAACAAGTTGAACAAAAGAAGCTTTAGATACATCACTCTGATAATCTGTTCTTATAAAAATTTTGTTCTGCAGAAGTAATCTTCAGAAAACCAACAGCAGAACAAGTTATGACGCATGAGGTTTGTGCTCTGTTAATTTTATGGATTAGAATGAAAGGAGAAAAGTCTCTTAATGTTCTTGGTGAGAAAAACAGCTTGGTGCTTTTATTTAGGTTTATCAGAATTCTTACAGGTTGAATAATTAAAACAGAATATATTGTTCCTCTTGGCTCAGACTGATAATGTTTTGGAACTTTTGCCTTTTAACTGGTTCAAACTCAGTTGTAGATGCCTGCACATTTTGCTTATTCTGGCTGTATAGCTAATTTTCTCCAGTTACTGCATCAGCTGGATTACTAATCATAAATCAGCAGCAATGATTTCATTATCATCATAAACTTCATTTTTTCCAGCATTTCTTGTGAGATTAATTATGCTATGCAATGGTCATATTTAACTGAATGGCGTTTATGAATTCTCATAGGTATTACAAGATAATAGAAGCCGATCACATTCTTTTTATCGTGAATCGAGAAAGAGCAGGAGTACAGTTCGACCTTTTATATGATGGCATCTTCCAGCGCTGCAGAAACCATGCATTTAGGACCAGTCCACCAATAGTACCCAATGAAAGCTGCCAATAGCCCAATGTTTTGCGATCACATAGAACATAGAGGAAGCAAGAGAAAGAAGCTGGCCAGTGGGTGTTCTTAATTTCCTTCCCAGGTCTTTGTTTTTGGTAGAAATTCCTTCCCTGGTCTTTGTTAACTGATTTGTTTGCCAATATCAAATTTAGCTGAGCTTCATAAGAGGGCTAGAGTTATACATGAACCACAAAAGAACACATCTTATCATCAAAGTAAATTCTGATTCTTTTCTTCCCCTTTATTAGACTGTTAAAAATAGAATTTAAAGAATCTGTAGAGCAATGTACATAATTTTGTGATTCATCAAAGAATGTCAAGTAGCTCACCATAACTGCCTAGCAGGAAAGGTAAATGTTCTCATATTAAAGGCATCTGGCACAGCATGTGCAGTTTTCAGCCAGTCAGAAAAAGATTTAGAGACTTAAAACCCTAAATAATGTCATATGAGAGATCATAGAGCTAGCATACTCTACAACAACAGAGCCTTATGAACCGTGACTTTGCATCAAAAAAGAGTAGTATTCGTTGTGCATCACTCATGGAAATGCATGCAGTTAAGAAAATGAGAGCACCAATGGAGCTTTCAATGTGGTTCCCACTCTCTGAGGGCAGCAATTGGAGTATCGGATGCATTTAATATTTATTCCCTCCTTGCAATCCTTGTTTGAGGAAAAATAAAAAAATCAAAAGAAAATGGACAATGAACATTAAATATATCACCTTTTTACTGGCCTCTGACTCTCATAGACAAAAGGGAAGGGAATCAGAGTTCTTAGGGACGAGAAAAAATTAATAAATGAGAATGGCTTCTCCCTCTAACTAGGGCATGCGCTGTAAGTGGATTAGGTTGACGATTTGTGACCAGACTCAGAATAATCCAGTCCAATTCAAACCAAAATTATTGGATTAGGCTTGGATTGAAAGTGTGACCTGTCTTGAATATTGATGGGATATGGATTACTAGGTACCTTGGGCTGAACCTGTATCAACCCAAATAGATAGAAGCATTAAAGGTAAAGCGTAAAATTATGCTGTTCATGTATATCATTTTTGATGGACTATACTAGTATGCATGTATAAATGCATACATGATGCATTGTAGATACACACATACATGCACACATAGATGCATGCATACATGTATGCATGCATGCATAAATGCATACATATATGTTTTTGACGATCCAATGTATATGCTAGGTATCTTTAAATTACATAATTTTAGTGTGTAAACCATCTAGAGATGGTAGATAACATCTAATGGCTTGGATAATCAATATGAAACCTCTATCACCCAATTAAAAAAATCTAATTTATACATAAAAAATTAATAAATCATGTAAATTTATAAAATATTATTTTTAGACTAAATGCTAAGATCATCTCAGAACTGTGATAGGGCTATAATCAACTGGATATCTTAGTCTACTAACTATTATATCCACTGTCGAGGCCATATGCCAACTATTATATGTACTGACGGGGACGTGTGCCAACTATTATATCTACCGATGGAGCCGTATGCCGACTATTATATCTATTGGCAAGAGCCGTATGCCCACTATTATACCTATTGGTGAGGGCCGTACATAGCCATCTGTGAGCCCATGATCTTATTTCTTAAATTATATTTCTTTAAGGCATACTTTCTTAAAACATGTTTTCTTAAATTATATATAAATAAGATATTAAATCATTTTATAGAGTTTGTAATTCATAAATAATCTTTAATCATGAAATAATTTATAGAAAATCAACAACTTTCATAAGAATTCATAATTCATTGGACCCTAGATATAAGCCTATGCAGCAAAATACACTTTTTCACAATTTAGCAATTATTCATACATACATATCCATGAGGCAATGTGATAAAAATACGAATCATTCCACAATCATTTGTTGATCATAAATTTCAAGATAATATAGAGCCAATAATAATATAATTTATATTTTTTTCATTTTCATTGACATTGACTAGTAATTTGAAGACCAGTAAGGTTCATGTCAATATCACTTGTCTCAGTTTGTCCAAAGATTACTAGATTTAGATGCACAAATCAACTACAGCAATTTAAAACCATTAAAATCTATACAAGTTAACTCAAATTTAATTATTCTAAAATCTATATGCGAGATAAGCAAATCTTAAAAGATCAGAATAAATTTAAGCAGGCTTCAAATTCAAACTAGACAAAGATAGAGGTGGGAAAGATTGGTCACATAATCACTAAAACACTGGTTTAGGACCCTTTATCACGGTCCACCCAGGATACATAGGACTCATTTGGTTCATGAAAAAATAAATTTCCTAGGAATCAACTTCCTAGTAGTAACTGTTATTAAGAATCTTTCTGAAGAGAGAGTTTTATTAAACCAAGAACTATTTTAAGTAATAAGTTTGATAAACTTCAGATTTATCTAAACTATATGATTAGGATAAGAGGAAGGAATTTGATTTACCGAGGGTCTGGTTGGATTGGCTCTTAGATTTTAAAAAGTAGAAACAAAAAAAAAAGAATCCGAAAGCATGCTATGCATGGTCCTAAGACACATTCTCGACTCTCATGCTGGTGTCACTAGGAATTCTGTCCCAAGATACAATCGGAACATGCACCCTTGGAGCATGATCATAGAGAGTGCTGACCGTCCTCTAATACTCAACAACAAAAATGAGAAATAGAGAGAACGATAAAAGAGAAAGAGAGGTCTCAAGATACTAAACTCTTAGAAAAAAAAAAGAGAAAAAAATTGCTAATTTTCAGATACCCATAAGCTAGGACTAATGGTCTTTTATAGACCATGAGCAGATGCCTCTGGACAACCATTTGATCGACGAATCTTGAAGGAAGGTGACCAGTCAAAGCAAATATGACCACCTGGAATAAACGTTTATTTGACTATTTGACCACAAAGGAAAGTGACCAATCAACAAAGAAATGGTTAAAAATATAAATTTATAAATAAAAGACAAATAAATATGATAAAATAAAATAATGAAATATATATCATCTCGTGTGTGTGAGTCGAGCTGGATCGAGCCGACGTGCATGTGTGAAATATAAAATGCACATCCCCGCATAGGAAGATAGGGTTATAAATGGCTTATAATGTATTGATAATTTTGTCTCTTTTGAATGTGGGACTAAACTCAAGACAAAACTTTTAGGGATCTTTGAAAGGAAGAAAAATTTCGAGTTTCCCTCCAACTCTCTAACAATCCCTTTCAAAACTTAAATTTTAAAATAAATTATACTAATTATTTAATATCAATATAATTGAAAATTTATTGCTAAGTATTTATATTATGTAATGGGTGAAGTATTTTTAACCTCATTTAGTATAGATAGTTTCTATTTGAAAGAATCAGAGTGAACCAGATCTTGAACTATATTTTTTTGATTTAGACTTCAACTATCACATGCATGGTATAGAAAAATCTATCATAGGGTTGCAGATTATTGGCTCTGTGCAAGTATTTTGTTATTCGTGAGAGCATCTAGGGTTTGCCTATCCCTAACTGCAGCCATATATGGAAGCTTTCATATAGGTAAGCCCTCTAGGGATGTATGTAGAGTCATTTCTTGAGGAGATTACTTCTTCGGAACTCATTTAGAGCTATGCTTGTCCTTACCATCTACACAAAAGCACTGCTCACCATATAGATAGAGTAGAGTGAAGACTCATATATATATATATATAAACATGAGCTCCCAAGCTGATCAACCAACTTGTTATTATTACATCGAACCTCCTTCAAAGGGTCTCCTATCATAAAGGTTAGGTTTCCACTACTAGAAGACCGATTATAGGTTGTCCCATCCCCTTCGATGACTCCAGGTTCTTAGTCTTATTTAAGCTTTTAGTAAGGCACTCTGCAATATTATTGTCATTTTTTACATAAGATAAAGAATAATACCACGAATTTCTTATATTCTTTCTTTTGTCTCATTTTTATATATTTACTTATTTTTGAATTTATAAGTTTCTTTTTGCGAAATCAATTGCAGCTCTAGAATCACAATGGATTGAAATAGGAGGAATAGGAAATGAAATTAAAAAAATTTTAGATAAAATTTTTTAAACCATTCGGCTTTAGAGTAAGTAGAATCAAGAGCAACGAGTTTGGATTCTATTATACTTCTAGCTAGAATAGTTTGCTTGGTAGATTTCTAAGAAACAACACTACCACCAAGAAAAAATACATATCTAGAAGTAGATTTAACATCAAATGAATTAAAAATCCAGTTGGCATCACTTGATCCCTCCAATATAGTTGGATAGCCAACAAATATAAGATAATATGGAATAGTATCATTAAGATATCTAAAAATCCTTTCAAGAGCAATCCAATAAACCCAACTAGGATTATTAGTATATCAATTAAGTCTAAAAATAATATAAGCAATGTCAGGTCTAGTACGATTGGAGAGATACATGAGAGATCCAATGATCTGAGCATATATTTCTTGATTCACAGGTTTATCAAAGTTCTTAAAGAGTTGGATAGAAGGGTCAAAAAGAGTAGAAATAGAAGAAAAGTCAGAATGACCAAATTTATCCATCAATAATTGGGTATAATGAGATAGAGATAGAGATATAGAATAAAGGGATCGGAAGATCTTCATGTCAAGGATTAGATCAGTTTACCTAAATTTTTTATATCAAAATGATGAGAAGAAATTTCTTGATATCATTAATTAGATCAAGGTCAGAAAATAAAATCAAGATATCATCAATATAGAGGCAAAGAAGAATATATCGATCACTAAATCTTTTATGATAGAGATCATTATCAAATTCTTTGATTTAGAAACCATATGAAAGAATAATATTATCAAACTTCTTGTGCCATTGTTTAGGTGCTTGTTTTAATCTATATAATAACATGATAAGCTTACACACTTTATGCTCTAGTTCTGCCACTACAAAGCCCTTAGGTTAAGTCATATAGATTTTTTTATCTAGATTTTCATGGAGAAAGGTAGTCTTTACATCCATTTGATGCATAAAGAGTCTGCAAATGGAAGCAAGAGCAAGGAGGATACAAATAGTGGTAATGCTAACAACAAGTGCATAAGTATCAAAAAAATCAATATCAGCTTTTTATCCAAAATCCTGGACTATAAGCTATGCCTTATACTTATCCACAGATCCATCAATCCTAAGTTTCTTTTGAAAGATCCATTTATGATGTAAAGGTTTAGATCCAGGAGATAAATCAATGAGAATCTAAGTATTGTTTCCAATAATAGATTTAATCTCACTATTGATTACCTCCTAGAATAGAGCATCAGAAGATCTTATAGCTTCCTGATATAAGGTAGGTATATCCTCAACTAAGAAGGTAAATAAATTTTCACCCAGATTTTTTCGATCCTAATATTTTTGCTTCTTCTAAGCTCAAAAGAAGATCAAGTTGATTTGAAGTAGGATCATTAAGGATCAGAGGACTAGATACTGAAGATGAACTAGATAATAAACAAGAGTTATAATTAAGTGTAGATCTAGAGATTTTAGTCATCAAAGAAATATATTTTCACAAAAATTACATCTCTAAATTCGATTATAGTATTAACAGATATATCAATAAAATCAGAATGAATAACAAGAAATGATAGATATTACTATCAAAAAATAACAAAAAAGATGGAATCAATAGTTTTAGGATCAATTTTATTCTCTTAGATTTAGAAACAATAACCTTAGCTAAGCATCCCCAAATTCAGAAGTAACTCAATTTTGATGCATGTCCTTTCCAATACTCATAGAGAGTCATTTCTTTATTCTTTGATGGAATTATACTAAGAATAAAAGTAGAAGTCAAAAGAGCTTCTCCTCATAAGTTTTTCGAAATACTAGAACTAATGATCATGCATGGCATTAAGCAAGTCCAAAAGAGTTCTATTCTTTTATTCAACAGCACCATTAATTGGATTGAGGAGAATAAAGAGTAGTAACTTTATGAATTATATCATGTTCTTTATAGAATATAGTAAATTTATTTGAAGTATACTCTCCTCCATGATCAGACCTTAAAATTTTGATCTTCTTTTCAGTTTGATTTTCAATCTCAGCTTTGAAACCTTAAACTTATTAAAGACTTTATCTTTAGTCTTCAGGAGAAAGGAATAATAATTTTTGAAGAAGTTGTCTATAAAGGTCATAAAATAACAACTACCTTTATGGGTTGGATTTCTATAGGAGTCACAAACATTACTATGAATTATTTCAAGGAGTTGAATATCTCGATAAGGGATGGATTTGAAAAGTTTTCTAATTTATTTGTATTGAGTACATATCTCACACTTAGATTTATGATCAATCTTAAACTTAGCAATAAGATTAAGATTGAATATCTTTTGAATATATTAAATTACATGATCTAGTCTATCATGCCAAATATCACAAGATTCAGAATTCAACATGATAGATTGAGAAGGATCAAAAGAATTTTTATTAATGAAAGGAGAAATTACATTGAGTTTAAAGAATCTTTTAGACATAAATCCTTTAACAATAAGTATACCACCTTTAAAATTACAATCTTATTATACTATAATACAATTTTATATCCCAAATGTACTAATAAGGATCCATTGATGAAATTTTTTCTGATATCACAAACATATTATACATATCAAAGGATCATACTTTTTTCTGAGATAAACCTTAGGTTGATATTTCCTCTGCTCAAAATATTGACAGCTATTCTATTTTTTGTGATCACACTTTCTCCATTTAAGTCTTGATAAGAGAAAAAAGATGCTTTATCAATACAAATATGAATATTGGCACTAGAGTCTAATCATCAATCAGTGATTTTAATGATAAAGTTAACTAAGGGGTAAAGGATACTGACCTAAAGGTGGATGGTTTACCACTTGCCGTATTAACCATAGATTTAGATTGAGGTTGGTTCTTCTTCTTCTTAATCACAATCTTTTCCTTCTTCTAATAGAAGCATTGATGTGCAAGATGGTTGTCTCGGTCACAAATGAAATAGAACCTCCCATCAATAGGTTTCTTGATTCTTATGATTTGAGAATTAGATTCGGTCACAAATGAAATAGAACCTCCCATCAATTGGTTCTTGATTCTTATGATTTGAGAATTAGATTTAGGCTGGTTCTAGAATCTACCCTTTTTCCTTACTCTTGGTTTTGAAGTTCTTAGGTTTAAAGGTCTGGTTCAAGCCAAAATGGTTCGGACCCTTATGTTTTTGTTCTAGGTTTGGAGATTCGATCAGGTTTACTTGGGCTTTCATTTGATTTTCCTTCAATTCTCTAATTCGGTATTTGTCTTCTATTCTAAAGGCTTGAATCACTAATCTAAGGGTAATGTTGCCTTGAGTTCTTCTAAGATTACATCCAAAATTAGTCCATGATAGCGAAAGCTTGTTAATTAGACTGGAGACTTGATAATTCTAATCTAATATCGAGCCTCCTCAATGAATCTCTTGGACCAAATTTTAGAAATCATGGATTTGATTATTTACAAGGATATTGTCTACCATTCTGAAGTTGCTAACACTATAAAAATAAGATAATTAGCTACGCAAAAAAAACGTAGCTAAAGCTTAAGAAAGGCATAGTAAAAATAACTACTGATGTAAAAAGCATCGGTAAATAAGCATCGACAATAAGGAGGTCATTGATTCTATTTATCGATGCTTAATATTTTCCATCGATAAATATCAGATTTTGCTGATGCTTATAGAAAGCATTGTTGATTCCTTTTACCTACATAACAGGAAAGCATCGACAAAAAGTATTTTTAGCGACACAAAATTAATATCAGAAATAGTCAATTTACCTACGCTTAAAAAGCATCAACAATATATATTTAGCAACACAAAATTATATCAAAAAAAGTTTCGATTTATCTATGCTTATTAAGCATCACCAAAATTGGCGCCATTTAGCGACGCAACACAAGTGTAGGTAAATCCATTTAGCGATGCAAATTAGCATCGATAAATATTCTGTAGCATCGCTAATGGTGGCACACCAGGCATCCCGGCACACCCTTTGGTGATGTTACGAAATATTTACTGATGCTAATTTGCATCGCTAAATGGATTTATCTATGCTTATCTTGCATCGCTAATTATCCTTTAATAAAAAAAAATTGATTGCCTTCATGATAATTTCTTATTTTTTTGTAAACTTGTAGACAAACAAACATATATAAAATATATACAATATATATACTACCTTCTTCATTCACACATATGTCTGAATCGAATTCATTTTACTTTAACAATGACACAATCTATATATATATATATAGTGTTCATTTTTACAACCACACATATAGCAAAATAAGTATATATATAATCATATAAAATATCATATAAAAATATATACATCCATACAAAATAAAACTTCACATGCCAAGCCGTATCACAGACCTGCAATAGATTAAAAATTAAGTTAGTAAACTAATTATTTACTAAATGATAAAATATATAGATTAAAATAATATAAAATAATACTGGTCATAGGAGGACACCCATCATCATCAATGAAGTCATCATCATAGGCATCAGCAGAGATGTCAGGAGTCAATGGGGGAGACATGCGGTCATATAACTCATCGAGCTTCATCCCAAATACTGCAAGCTGGGACATAAGCTCAACATTGGCCCGCTATAGGGCCGCTATGTCCTTCTGAGATCTACGGTGCTCCTCCTCAGCTCGACGCACCTCCTCCTCATGTCTCCTCTCTGCCTCACGCAATTGAGCATCCACCTCACGCAGACGAGCATCATAAGAACATGTGGTGCTTTAAAAGAGCTGGGAGCCACAACCACATATCCCAATCTTGTAATATAACTAGGTCTCCTACCAAGCACCTCATTGCAGATATCATCATCTGTGGATGGGGTGGAGCCCTCAGCGGTGGACTAGGATCGTATATCCATCATCTACTCCTAATTAAAGAAAAAATAAATGTAATCAAAAGTCTAAACTTCATAATGAAATTGAAATATAGAACTTAATCAATGAATACTCACATGCCTCTCCCTAGTCCCAGAAAGCCACTCTCCCATCGCCCGACGATGGGTCTTCTGGCAGACGTCAATCCATCCGGACAGCTATTCTATCTCGATGTCCCTCTAAAATTTATGAATGTAAGTACAAGACACACACATATTCTAAAAAATTATTAAGATGTATGTATGTGTATTTACCAGCTCATACTGATGTTGCGCAAATGACTTCGATCCACCACAATGCATCACAATAAGTCTCGACCAATTCTGTGTATTCTTATTGCAAAAAGCCTAATAAGCAAATGCATTCAAGATATTAGTGAATATATTATACCATATCAATTTGATAATTTATATTTTATTATATATAATAGTTATACTCGGTATGCAGGATCCTTGTACTTATTGCAGAGGAGATCCCAATTGGAATGTGAAACATTCTTGTGGAGTGTCTCACGTGCTGCCGCCACCCCACGTGCATTGAAGACCTCTTTCCAATGGATCATCTGAATCCCTTAAGCAATCTCCCCATATGCCTAAGGATAGCCTCCCGCACGCGTGGAGTATCAATCTCCTCGATATCAAAGTCGTGCTGCACAAATAATATGTTGGGAATAGTATCCCAAAGCCAATCGTCAGCTTGTTGACGGTTGTGCTCCTTTTGTATTAGTACATGAATTATAAATAATAAACTTATTTGGTTTTTTTCATCACAAATGTTTCATCTTCTAATGAACTCCTGTGTTGTGGTGAAGTCCTTAGGACTATTTAGACTCGACAAAGGAAGATTTGTCACTTAGTCCTTAAACCTGTTCGCGACCAAATGATACGTTGTTACCAAGGACGACAACGTTTATCAA
>KE507129.1:99840-110867 GCA_000441515.1 Elaeis oleifera
GAGTCCGGACGAAGTCTGGCACTAGTAGCGACCTACTGTTGGTGAGGTTCGGCCGTTGACAAAACCTGAAAGAAATTTAACCTGACGTCGATCACTGTAGGAGATCGGTCGATAGCGGAGCTCGGTGAGCACTGTAGGAGGTCGGCAGACAACGGAGCCCAGAGGGCACTTGGAGCAATCTGACAGGCGCCTGAAGAACCCATCTTGGAGAGGTCTGGATGTGTGCCACCTGTCAAGAACTTCGGCTGAGGGTATTTTATACCCAACAATACAATAACATACACATACATATAGACTATTATATAAAAGGATCTTTAACTCGATCATAACCAAGTCAATTACAATAAACACCAACATTCCTCCATCTACAAACTCAAGGGCATGGTATTTTGCTCAATACCTTCTTGCAGATAATTTCTCACCTACAAAGCCAAATCTCATTGTTATAACAATCATAACCATCCATGAATTATAATAGGTGGTCATCACAAAATCAGCCTAAAACCCCTACTATGACTGCATAACACCGACCAAGGATCATTGATTATGCAATACACGCTTGGAGCCCCTGGTCACATAATACTAGCCCGCAACCCTCATAAGGTTTAATTGGTCTACAAGTTGTTGGGCCCTTTCCTCAGGCCCAATAAGACATCTAGAGAGAGAGAAAGAGGGATAGAGAAAAAGAGGGAAGAGAGAAAGAGACCCAAGGTGGTCCCTTCTCAAAATAGAGGAGCGCTCTAGGGCCGGCCACCTTTATGGTGGAGACCCCTGGCAGAAGCGGCAATAGCTCTGGCCCTTGCTAGCCCAAACATAAGCACATTTGGTGACAACAACCGGCTTAGTAGAAGAAGAGAAGTAAGAAAAAATTAAGGGAGGAACAAGGCATTGAGTTTCAAGAATTGGCAACTCTCCAATGGCCAATTGAGCTAATGAAGCCATTGACAATAGCTAAGCAACCCAAGAATAGGTATAAAAGAATGGATAGGCGAATTATCTTATTCTAGTGCTAAATTGGTAGTGGCTTACCATGCACTCTCAATGGGAGGTCAAAAGAAATTCCAAGGGGTTTTACCAAATATGGATCAGAGATGAGGGGAGAGGTGCCTAGAGGGAAGGGGAGGGCCTTTTCTCGGCTAAATCTAGGGCCTTCATCAGAGTTGGGCCAACCCTAGGACTCCTTCCAATGGGATCAAGGAAGGTATCAAACTACCATTGGGACTTCGCTCTTCTACCATATGTGCCAATGACATGAGGTTCTGAAAATCTTTTTTCTTCTTTTTCAATGTTGGGCCAAAATTAATGCAAACTAATATTCATGCTAGTTCATAGATTGGACAATGGATTGGGTCCTTACAACATCATATGGAAGCTACCAATCCCAAACAAATCAAAATCGTCAACAGGCTGTGCTATAATAACAAGGTCCTTGCAATGACGACTTGATAAGGAGGGGTATGGATGTTAGAAGCTGCTACCACTTTATAAAAATATGAAGAATCGATAGTGTTAGATGTATGCCTTAGAAGCCAATCAGATTGACACATATTTTGCTCTAAGATATAATTTATATTTAAGATTTATTATTATTAATAAATTAGGTTATTATTTCATTTATATTGCACATGTGTCCATAAATCATCCAAAGAATTAATGAGATGATGATACATATTCTCAATATTGAGAATTTGAGGTATGTATCTTTGATGATTAATTCTTAAATTACATCCGATCGATTGATTATCATGAAATGGTGATTGATCCGGATAGATCGGTGTACGGATCACTTTCTTTAGGATAGACGAGTCTCAAATCTATAGTGTGGAGACACTAGAGCAAAAGTGCAGGTGGTTGTTAGAGAACAAAAGTACCAAGCATGATCAATATGAGAAGTCACTTAGATATCTACTCACTCGTCAAGAACTTGCTCGATGTTGCAGTGGTATAACTAGTCCTTTGATCTGTGGGGCCTTGGCTATTCATAATAGGATTACTGTAGTTTGACTGCACATACACTTGATCTCCTAGCCATATGGATCTTTATGGTATATGTTGGTTGCAATAGGTTTATTGTAGGAATACAGTGTGTACCTATATGAAATCTATCACCCTTGGTAGATAGGGCAGATAGTCCTATGTGATTTATGAGATTGAGTTCAGAAGATTTTGGCTAAGACAATGTGAATAGTAAAAAATATTTTTATAATTTTCATATCAGAAACTCGAGTCGAATAAATTTGATATATGACAAATGATAGGATTTGATAAAAATTTTATTACCTCCATCTTGTTGGGACTCGTGATAGGACTATATCACATGATAACTACACCTAGAGATTCATTTATTCTATTTTCTAAAATACCACCACATGCTACTAAGTATCATTGGTGAATTATGAGACTCATGAGAATTATTTTGATGATCAATGATTCTCATAGAGTGAGTTGAAATTATTTCAATCCATTAAAAAAAGTTTCGATGATATTCATGATGGAGATCACAATATGTCTCACTACCAGATAAACTAGAATCTATGGGATTACACACAAAAGTAAATAGATCAAGAATTTAATTTTAAGCTTGGAAAGTCCTATTTGGATTAGGATTTATGAAATTCTAAAGGATTTTAGAATACTATGCTAGCACATAGTTAAATCCTAAATTCTCCATATTATGAGGAGTCCTTATATGATAAGAATTTTGATTTTAATTTAATTTGAGCACGCATCCAATTATTAATTGTGTCAAGAGAGAGAGGGCACCATGAGCTTAAGTCCTTCTCAAATAAGGATTTGAGGAATTAAAAGATTGAACTAAATCAAAAGGTTTGATTTGGTCAATGCCTTATAGGATTTGGACTCATTGGTTTGAGATTAGATCTCATATCAACCTTTCCTTTAAGTGTGCCATGTTTCCACTTAAATTAGATTTAACGTGGAAAGGAGGGAGCACCTAAAGAGTCTTAGGAGCAAAGGACTCTTTTGAGTCTTCACACCCACATGTTCATGTTGAGAACCAATTACTGCCCCACTTCATGCTCGCCCTCTTCCATGTTTGGAAATATACATGCCCATCTCCTTATGCAATAAGAGATTTTAAAGTCTGGTTTGGTTAGGACTCTTGGACGCCAAGAAGGAGTCCCAGGAGTAAGGGATTCATGCCTATATGGGGGTTATGTGTGGCATGTGGGGGTAAGAAGAAGGATCTGGTTTTCAGATTATTCAGTGCCTCCTCCTCTCCTCTCTCTCTCACACACCCAAAGAAGGATGCCCAAGGTGTTGGGTGGGTTGGAGATTTTTATCTCTCTTTCTTTCTTGCATCGGGTGACCAAAAGTTGCAGTACGATCAAAGACTGCGAAGAAAAATTCTGCATGCTGATTTCTTATGAAGAAAATCAAATCTACTTGGAGAGAATCTTTATCTTTTCTATGTAGATACCTGTAGAAGTCGGATACTTATGCGGCTTCAAGAAACTAGAAAAGACATCCACGATCATTAGATTACAGTGAATAACTATCCGTACAAAGTTGAAAATCTAATCTCCTTTTCTTAAATCTTAACCTTAACAACTATGACGGATCCAGGGTTGATTCGAGATGAGATCTCGAATTATATTAATCTGAAAATATATTTTCTGATGTGCATATGATCATAAAATATTTAAATTTCACTACATCCATCAACCCTAATTTCTAACAGTGGTATCAAATCCACTCTCATATGTTTTAAGGTTAGATCGCTGATTTGGGTATCATCGGTCATTTAACCTGATTTTATACATGAAAAATTCTAATCTCATTGGATGATTTGATCAGCCAACATCAATGGTTGATAAGATCAGAAAATTATAGTAATGAGATCACATGATGTTTAACAGGTCTATGTTAAACAATTAGCCTGACACTCAAATCTGAAATTTTTTGTTATGGATGAGATACATACGGTGATAATCATAGGATTGCGACCCCTTTACCTATCTCTATAATATATTATATTTGTAGATCTTGTGTATGTAAAATTATTTATTATTGGGTGCCTGCGAGCATCATCATAATTATGTAATTTGGAGACCTGCATGTCTCATATGATAATGGGCTATAATTATTTTTCATGGTATGTATTATATGTGTCCTATTGTGTGAATGATTGCATGTCAATGGTTGATCAGTTGCAAGTCTATAGCACGAGGCAAGCATGGGTCGAGTCGAGTGATTAGTTCAAGCTGGATCAATGTGTTGATCACGATGAGATTGAGAATGGCTTTGGATCAATTCCAAAAGTTGAAGATGATCAAACCAATTCATATGCTTGTGCTTATACTCTGACCCATAGACCCCAATTCCACTCAATGGCTCAAGCATGAATCCCTTAGATCTATGATCACCATTGGTTTATTATTTATGTTCATGCTTTATGGATTTTATTTGCATGCGATGTAAATAACCATGATTTGAAATCTAAATTAAATCTCCTCATATATATTAAGTCGAGTGTCCTTCCATCATTGTAGATGTGTGGGTGTTCTACTGGTACTAACTTTTCTCAACTGGTCATAGTGGTTTAGTTGCATCAGAAATATGTAACCACTCTATAGCATGAGATGCTGCGAGATAAAGATGGGGTTGGATCCAATAACTGTCAGATGAGAGACCCAATGACGGCTTTGCCTACATGTTGAATAGTGGATCTGACTTAACTAAAGAATGGAGCCAATAACTATTAGGTGAGGCTTACATAATTTAGAGATTGATTATCACTACAATATGCTTGAGAAGTATTGGACAAGAATTGTCTACTCATTGATTTGCCTGTCATCAATAACTGTCAGATAAGGTGTGTGTAGTTCGGTGGGATCACAGTATCCACTTAAAATTTGATCACAAAGGATTTCTATTTCTCTATCCGAGGAGTGTGAGAGGTCCAAAAAATAGTGGAAGATATGTTTATTTTAAATAAAGCCTAAAATAAATTTTGAAGTAAATATAAAATCTAACTAGAATCTCTACTCTCTATAGAACAACATATCAGCTTCCAATCCCTTAGCTCGTTTCTTGAAACCAATTGCCTAACTAGACCTAATTATAAAGACTAACTCAAAAACTTAAAATTATCTTAAGTTAACCCTTAGCTCGATATGACCATACATAAGGAATTGTAATTGAATTTGATCCTGCAATCTCTTTCTGATTTGTATGGGCAGTTTAGTGCAAACTACCATATGAATAAGATTGAATACACCTTGCCTGAATTGTTGAATATGTTGGTGACTACTGAAGGGGTCTTGAAGAATTCAAGGGATATGGTTCATGCTGTGGAGCGAGCTTTATCTTCCAAAAGAAAATCTAATTGGAAGAAAAGAAGCACATGAAGAAGCAAAAGATCGAGAGCAAGAAGGACACTCCTAAAAGGAAAGCCATCAAGGGAAATATTTTGCTACAATGCTAACGATTGTTAGAAAATGACTGTCCTGTCTCCCAAAAATTTTTGAAAAAGACTAACACACCTTTTGAAGGTATGTCTGACCTGCTTGTAATTGAAACTATCCTTACAGTTTCTTATACTTTCAATTAGGTTTTGGACTCTAATTCTAGTTCTCATTTATGTACTTCAATATAGGATCTAAAAAAAATAGAAGGCTGAGGGAATGTGAAGTGACTCTACGAGTCGGCAATGGGGTAAGAGTTGTTACTATGGCTATGGGCATCTATCCTCTACGACTACCATCTGATTTTAGTTAGTTTTAAGAAACTGTTATTATGTGCCTACTGCAAGTAGGAATTCAATTTCTATTTTGACATTGGCACAAGATGGTTATATTTTAATTTTGATAAAGACTACTGTTTGATTTATTTTGGAATAAATTGGTTACACATAGTTTTATGATTGACAGTCTCTATCACTTGCATATGGATGCATTTATGAATGTTTCAAAGCAGGTAGTGAGTGCCATACGATCTAAGAGATCCAGAGATAAGATGAACCTAAAGTATATGTGGCACCTCAAGCTTGGCCATGTTGGAGAGAATAGGACGAACAAATTGAAGAAAGATGGACTTCTAGGCTCACTAAATAATGTCTCTTATTCAGTTTGTGAGTCATGTCTTCAAGAAAAATAGCCAAATAACCTTTTGTAGGACAACAGGAGAGGGCTACTGAGATACTTGCCTTGGTATATACTGATGTGTGTGGCCCATTCGATGTGCAAGTCAGAGGTGGTTATCTTTACTTCATTACTTTTATCGATGATTATTCATAGTATGAATATGTATACATTATGAAATATAAATCTGAAGTCTTTAAAAAGTTCAAAGAATTCATATATGAAGTACAAAAGCAAACCAGAAAATTTCTTAAGATTCTTCGATCAGATCGAGGAAGTGAATATCTTAGTGAAGAATTTCAAAATTATCTCAAAGAAATGACATAGTCTCATAATGAACTCCTTCAAGTATACCTCAACTCAATGGAGTGTCAGAGTAGAAGAATCAAATCCTATTGGATATGGTTCGGTCCATGATGAGCATCACTGATTTTTTATTATTTTTTTTAGGACACACATTGCTTACTTCTATTTATTTATTGAATATAATTCCCTCTAAATCCATTCCTATCATGCCGTATGAGATGTGGCATGGTAAAGAACCGAGTTTTGGTCATCTCAAGATTTGGGGATGTCTAGCTTATGTCAAACAACTACAGATGGATAAATTAGAGGCTAGGTCCTATAGAGCTTATTTATTGGATATCCTAGAGAGTCTATAGGATACTAGTTTTACCTCTCAAAGAATCACAATGTAGTTGTGAGCCAACATGCTATCTTCTTAAAAAAATAGTTTATCTAAGATGGAGGTAATGGAAGCAAAATAGAGCTCGAAGAGAGAGTTTCTAAAGAGCAACGAGTCCTAGAACCTTCAAAACCTATTCATAATGAGCTAGTACATGCACTTCCTGTTCCACCTCATAAATCTACTAGAATTTGCCATCCTCCTAAAGATACTTAGGTATTCTAACAGAGAAAGTAGAGAAAATATTCCTCATGAAAAATAGAGAGCATAAAGATGATCTCAGAATCTATAATGAGGCAATGTCAGACATTGACTCTAAGAAGTGACTGGAAGCAATGAAGTCAGAAATTAACTCCATATATTCCAACCAAGTCTAGACCTTAGTAGATCTACCAGAAGGTATAGTATCTATTAGATACAAATGGATCTATAAAAGGAAGATAGGTTCGGATGGAAAGGTAGAGATCTGTAAAGTAAGGCTTGTAGTGAAAGATTATAGTCAATGCGAAGGCATTGACTATCTGGAGACCTTTTCACCTGTAGCCATGCTAAAGTCCATCCGAATACTGCTTGCAATTGCAGCTTTCTATAATTATAAAATATGACAGATGGATGCGAAAACTATTTTTCTAAATGGATATCTTGAAGAAGATATCTATATAGAGCAGCCTTTGGATTTTACATTCAGTGATGAAAGTTACAAGGCCTGTAAGCTGTAGAGGCTTATATATAGACTAAAGCAAGCATCTCAAAGTTGGAATACTCATTTCAACGATGTGATCAAATCATTAATTTCATCAGAAACGAGGAGGAGTCATGTGTTTATAAGAAGGTCGGTGGGAATGCTGTTACATTCTTCATATTGTATGTGGATGACATCCTCTTAATAAAAAATGATATTCTCATATTGACTTTAGTTAATGTTTTGCTATCTAAAGAATTCTTCATGAAAGATTTTGGGAAAGCATCCTATATACTGGGAATAAAGGTTTATATAGATAGATCTAAAAGGATGCTAGGCTTCTCACAGAGGATATACATTGAGAAAGTGTTGAAGAGGTTCAGTATGAAAAATCCTAAAAGGAGATTGCTACCTCTTAGGCATGGAATATATCTCTCCAAAAAAGATGTGCCCTTGTACATCTGAGGAGATTCAGCACATGAGCAGGATCCCTTATGCTTCAGCTATAGAGAGTCTCATGTATGCCATGTTATGTACACGATCTAATATAATATTTGTCGTGAGTGTCACAAGCAGATATCAGTCAAATCTAAATAAGAAACACTGAACTACTATAAAAAATATTCTTAAGTACTTGAGAAGGACTAAAGATATATTCTTGATCTTTGGAGGAGAAGGAGAGCTGAAAGTACAAAGATTCATAGATTCAGACTTTATGTCTGATGTTGATGACAGAAAGTCTATATTAGAATGTATTTCTTAGGTAATAGAAGTTCGATAAATTGAAAGAGTTCCAAACAATTGATCATTTCAGATTCCACCATGGAAGCTGAGTATATCACTTTCTTCTGAAGTTAAAAAGGAAGCCTTCTAGTTTAAGAAGTTTGTTGCAAAACTAGGTGTGATATCATCAAATGCCATAACATTATACTATGACAACAACGGTACTATAGCTCTAGTTAAGGAGCCTAGGTCTTATCAGAAGTCCAAGCATATAGAGTGATGATTTTATATCATTTGCGACTATCTCGAGAAGAAGTACATTGAGATACAGAGAGTAGATTTCACGGACAACGTGACGAACCCTTTGACTAAACCACTTAGCCAGCAGAAGAATAAGGCACATCTTGAGAAGATGAGGCTTAAATATATGGCTAATTGATTTTAGTGCAAGTAGAAGATTGTTAGATGTATGCCTTAGAAGCCAATCAAACTAACACATCTTTTTACTCTAAGATATAATTTTATATTTGATATTTATTATTATTAATAAAATTAGATTATTTATTCTATTTATGTTATGCATATGTCCATAAATCATCTAAAAAATTAATGAGATGATGACATATATTCTCAAGATCTGAGAATATGAGGTATGCATCTTTGGTGATTAATTTTAAATTACTCTCGATTGATGGATCATCATGGAGATGGTGATTGATCTGGATATAGATCGATGCACAGATCACTTTCTTTTAAAGTAGACGAGTCTCAAATTTATAGTATGAGGATACTGAGTGAAAGTATAGGTGGTTATTAGAGAACAAAGGTACCAAGCTTGATCAACACGAGAAGTCACTTAGATATCTACTCACTCATCAGTGACTTGCTTAATATTACAGTAGTGTGATTAGTCTTTTAACCTACAGTGCCTTGGCTATTCATAATGGAGTTGCTGTAGTTTGACTGCATATACACTTAGTCTCCTAGCCATATGGGTTCTTACGATGTATATTAGCTGTAATAGATTCATTGTAGGAATAGGATCTGCATTTATATTGAATCTATTGCCCTTGGTAGATAAGACAGATAGTCCTATGTGAATTATGAGACCGAGTTCAGAAAATCTTGATCAGGACAGTGTGAATAGTAGAAAGAGTTTTCATAGTTTTTACATCAAAAACTCAAATCGAATAAATTTGACATATGATAGATGATGGGGTTTGATGAAAAATTTTATAACCTTCGTCTTATTGGGGCTCGCGATAGAAGGACTATATCACAGGATAACTGTACCTAGAGATTTATTTATTTCATTCTACTGGAGTGTCACTACATACTGCTAGACATCACTGATGGATTGTGAGACTCATGAGAATTATTTTGATGATCAATAATTCTCATAGAGTGAGTCAGAATTGTTTCAATCTATTGAAAGGAGTTTTGATGATATTTATGATGGAGATCGTAATATATCTGACTACTAAACAGAATAGAACCTATGAAGTCACACATAAAAGAGAATAGATTAGGAATTTAATTTTGGGCTTGATAAGTCAAATTTGGATTAGGATTTATGAAATCCTAAAGGATTTTGAAATACTATGCTAGTTCATAGTTAAACCCTAGATTCTCCATATCATTAGAAGTCCTTATGTGATAAGGATTTTGATTTTAATTTGAGCATGCACCCCATTATTAATTGTGTCAAGAGAGAGAAAGGACACCATGAGATTGAGTCCTCCTCAAATAAGGATTTAAGAATTAAAGGATTGGATTAAATCAAAAGGTTTGATTTGGTCAATGCCTTATGGGATTTGGACTCCTTATTGGTTTGAGATTGGATCCCATATCAACCTTTCCTTTAAGTGCACCATGTTTCCACTTAAATTAGATTTAATATGGAAAGAAGGGAGTGCCTAAAAGTCTTAGGAGCAAAAGGACTCCTCTTGAGTCTTCATGCCCCATATGTTCATGTTGAGAACTGTTGGTGCAAATTCCGCTGGCGTCGGAGAAGCTGGAGTCGAGATGACCGCGGCTGCTGTCGGGACCTGCAAGGAAAGTCTAAACCGGAGTTGGGGGTGCTCCGGTAAGACCCTCTGACGCTCAAGTCAGTACCTTGTCGCAACAGAAATGGAGTTCTTGAATGAGAATTTTAGCAGAGTTTCGAGATAGAGTTTTGAGCTTAGAGAAGAACGTATCTGGGGGTCCCTTTTTATAGATGGAGAGCGTAACTGATTGACAGCGATGTTTGTAACTGCCTGATAGTGGGCCATTCAGGGCCACGCAGAGTTTGTTATGGAGAGTAGTGGCATCAGAGGCCGTTTAGAGCCACGTAGAGTCTGTTATGGAGTATGGAGTGATGTCCGTTGTCGTGACTTGCCAGAGAGTGGTGGAGCTGCGTGGGATCCGTTACAGAAAGTGGAGCAGAGTAGTGGCCATTATCGTGACTTGCCAGAGAGTTCAGGCCTGTCGGCTGAAGCTCAGTTGGGGCATCTGGTTGAGTGGGGTAGCTCTCTGTCTAAGAGAAGCTCGGATGTTTCGAGGTTGCTGACGAGCCCACTGTTGTTGGTGCCTTGGGCGCTGATGTTGCAGGTGCGAGTCATCTGCTACGGAAGCTCGGACAGAGACTTTCTGTTGGTGAAATTTGGCTTCATGAGGAATCCGACAGAGGATTGACCGGCAGCGGACTTCGGATGGCGTTGTAGAGGCTCATCCGCTGGAGGAGTCTGGAGGATCCTGTGGAAATTCGGTTGGCGTTGTTGAAGTCTGACTGGCACTATTGGAGGTTGATTGCTGGAGAGGTACGGCAGACACCGGAGGTGGTTGGCCGTTGTAG
>KE507130.1:34111-52273 GCA_000441515.1 Elaeis oleifera
AAAATCCATCGACATCCATCAGCTTTAAGACATCATATAGGAACAAGAAAAGAGACCATAGCAATCCATCCATTGTAGTTGAACAGTAGTCCTTGCTTAAGAGTTCATTATGTGAAGACCTATGTACAAAGATATCAAGCTAAAGGAATGGTAACATGTATCAATCAAGAAACCAAGAGAAACATTCAGCTATAGAACATCATGACTAATAATTCTTCAATACTTCCAAGTTCTCTCAATTTCTTAAACATTTACAATCTTGCAATCTAAGAGAGGAGCCCTAGTCCTAGACCTTTGTGTGTGTGAGGAGACTTAATCTAACTATATTTTATTTGAAGAAGAAAGAGCTTCTTAATTGCTTGAACTTCTGCATCGACGGATTCTATCTAGATTGATCAAGGATGCAATGTAGCATGCAATATTAATAAAGAGAAATCTATCAAAAATATTATAAAGAGATACAACACTAGGTCATCAATTCCATAAATTCGACATCCATCAACTTTAACACGTCATATGAGAACAAAAAAGGAGGCCATAGTAATCTGTGAAGCCATTCCCTTCAATATCTATTAAGTTTAGATCATCATCAGAAAAAATAAGTAGGAAACCATAAGTATATAGTAAGAAAAATTCATCGGCACCCCATCAGCTTTAACACATAATATGGGAATAAGAAAAAAAGGTCATAGCAATCTGTGGAGTCATTTTCTTCAATATCCATTAAGTTTGGATCATCATCAAGGAAAATAAGTAGATAACCATAACAATATAGCAAGTAAAACCGATCGACACCCATCGGCTTTAACATATCATATAGAAATAAGAAAAAGAGCCCATAGCATATCTCATACTAAATATATCACTTGTTTAGCATACTTCATAATAAATGTATCATAATCATGGGTAGCCTTTGTCTTTGTTAGGCAACTCATCCAACAAATCTTCCAAAATATTACTTGCAGCAAAAATAAGTAATACCAACATAATATATAGAGCCAGTGAGGTAATAAGAGTATCATTTTTGCAATCGATTATATAGAACTCCTCTACTATCGACTAAAAGCACGTCAAAAAGCTAAATGGACAAAAGTATTCTTCCCATAGCCTCCAATACTAGCTGTTCTATGGTATGATCCAACTCATGATAGAAACTATTAACAAAAAGATTTTTAAAATATGTTAGAAAGATAAAAATCTGAAAACTATTTCGAAAAGCTAAAATATACCTATCTTCTGGTCATCACGATAGTATCAATACCATCAGCTGTGAAGTAAAATAAAATCTACAAATGCCATATCCCGAAGACAAGTCCCATTTCTATACCCTTGCATCTTGAAAAATGGATGCAGAAATTAATACATAAAATATAAGTAATGAGGTGGTGAAAATCTGTACTTGGTCTAAAATGAGACAGGTTGAGAGGAGGATGACGACAATTCTCAGAAATAAAGAGAAACTGATCATACCAAAGGCGGATATGAATAATAACGTGTTAGATCTGTAGCAGGGCTAGATGCCTGCATGCACAACTGAATCACTAAACAAATGCTGTTCTATAAGCACACAAATTTGCTATCCTCATTGCACCACATTAAAATCAGATCAATGACACCAAAGAGATGCCATAATCCTATAATATCAGGGTAAGGCTTTTGCATCAGACAGCCATTTTTTTGTGATTACATTAACAGTCGAGTCTTAAAATATGGTGTTCCAAATGTTCATCTCTTCATGATTTAAGAAGAAATCATGAAGAGAAAATATCCAAAAAAGAGCCTTCAAAATCGGAGCAGCTCAAACAGGACTAAGTATATGCTGAACAAAATCTGAAAAATAAGATCAATACAAATACAATATAATCAGTTTCCTAGCAAAACTTCATATAGCTAAAATATTGACCTTTTTAAAGTACATGGCAAGGATAAAGAGCCTTTCGATGTTCAAAATTCACTATGACAATCACATAATATGTTGAGTAGCTGGTCTTGCAGAATTAACGGTACTAAGACATGATCCCTTCATATACTCTTCGAAACTTAGCAATGAAGCATTGTCAGCAGACTATTTCAGGGTACCAGAAACACGCAAACACACTAATCCCGGTTTGTCCTATCATCTGAAAATAAGGAAGCCTACACAAACCAACACGGTAAAATGATCACCATAAGAAGCCACTCTCAAGTTTGGTGTCAGCATGGCCTCGGAGACACCTGAAATTCAATAGGAAAGGACCATCATGGTTCCGACAACTACATGATCTCAGAAACACTTGTAGATGAAAATGATAACTAGATGGACTATGACTAAAATTAACAGCTGCCATGGAGTTCCACAAACACCTGTTGTTGTAGTTTATGCTGACTCTTCTGGAGACTTAGGTTCTTCAGATTTTGGCTTGGTTGCACCCTCTGCCCCCATCTCAGCTTTGAGGTCATTGATGCTCTGCTCCAGTTCATCAATCTTGCTTCCCATTTCATCTATGCAATGTAGTTAAGATATACAGAATCCAGATTTGCATTAAAAAAAAGTTAAACAAAAGAAATGCAGTATTTCATGCATCAGCAAGCCATAAAGATACCATGAATTATTTTAAAAGGAAAAAAGAATAAGGAACAAATATTTGCATTTTCTTGAAGAGCCACGGTGGTGGGCAGCACGATGGTAGGGCCAAGGGAGAGGGGAAGGTGCGCTGGTGTCGCAGAGAGGGAGGGGAATGCTGTCGTCAAGGAGGGAGAGGAGACTGTCGCGGGCGAGCAAGCCAGGAAAAGCAGGCAGTACGGTGTGGCAGGTAGGCCGGGGATAGGGGAGGGGTGCTAGTGTCGCGGAGAGGGAGGGGAGCAGCTGTCATCGGAGAGGAGAGGTTGCCGTAGGCGAGTGGGTGGGCCGGGGGAAGGGGCGATGTGGTGAGGTGGGTAGGGTGGCACGGTGTGTGGTGCTTAAGGCCGTGGGGGGGAGGGGAGGGAGGAATGAGATCACCAGGGAGGGAGGGGCTGTCACGGGCAGGCAAACGGGTCGAGGAGGGTTTGGCATCTAGGGTTCGGGCATGGCGGCTAGGGTTGGCAAGGAGAAGAGGGTTTTGGGAGGGGAGGTTTACAAGTTGCTAAATCGGTTGCTAAAGAAATATTTGTAATATAATTTAAATTAATTTTTAATTAAATATATTTTAAAATTAATCTTATTTAATTTCATTTAGCATAAAGGCACCAATTTTTTTAGAATTCAATTTTTTAATATTTTTACAAGTGAAAAATTGATCGTCAATATATTTAAATATATTTATAAATCAAAAAAACATATGGAAATTATTGTGATCAATTTTTTGGTTGCAAATTAATGAACCTATTTTGTAACCAAAACATTGATCACAAATATATTTAAATATATTTATAAATAAAAAATACATGAAAAATATTGCGATCGATTTTTTGGTCACAAATTTTTTTAATATTTGCAACCAAAAAATCAATCATAAATATATTTAAATATATTTATAAATCAAAAAAATACATGAAAATGTTGCGACTGATTTTTTTGGTAGCAAATTAATGAAATCATTTTGCAACTGAAAAATCGATTGCAAATATATCTAAATATATTTATAAATCAAAAAATATATATGGAAAATATTGCGATCGATTTTTTGATTGCAAATTTTTTTAATATTTAAAATCAAAAAATAGATCATAAATATATTTAAATATATTTATAAATCAAAAAAATATGAAAATGTTGTGATTGATTTTTTGGTTGCAAATTAATGAAACCATTTTGCAACCAAAATATCAGTCACAAATATATTTAAACATATTTATAAATCAAAAAAATACTTGCAAAATGTTGCGATCAATTTTTTGATCATAAATCTTTTTAATATTTTACAATCAAAAAATCAATCATAAATATATTTAAATATATTTATAATCAAAAAATATATTGTAAATGTTGTGACTGATTTTTTGGTTGCAATTAATGAACCATTTTGCAACCAAAAAATCGATCGTAATTATATTTAAATATATTTATAAATCAAAAAATACATGAAAAATGTTGTGATTGATTTTTTGGTTGCAAATTAATGAACCCATTTTGCAACCAAAAAGTTGGTTACAAAAATTATTTACATAATAAAAATAATTACGATCGATTTATCAATTTTGAAAATGTATTTATAAATAAAATAAATATATTAAATTATGATTGATTTTTTGGTTGTAAATTGTTATTTTCATTTTGCAATAGATAAATCGATCACAAATATATATAAAACATAAATAATGAAAAATATTTGCCCTCGAATTTTTGGTTGCAACATATTACATCTTTTTTGCAACCACAAAATCAGTCACAAAATTATTTAAAATAAAATAAATAGTTGGAATCTATTGCGATTGATTTTTAGTTGCAGAAATATAAAAATATTTTTTATTAATTTATTTTTATATTCAATAAATCGGTCACAAAGTGTTCATGCACCTTACGACGGGTAATTTGGCAACCAATTTTGCAATCGATTTTTATCGATTGCTATATTAATATTTATCCAAAATTGATCATAAGATTGATCGCAAATTTGATAAAAAAATCGATTGCAAATCAATCGTAAAATACTATTTTGTTGTAGTGTCCTAATCATACTCCAGCCTGTGGCAGGTCAAAATATCTCAACCCATGGTTAATAGCCATGTTTCACAGATGGCCGACTATCCGCATGCTTCTCTTTTCAAGCTTTATGTTTTCCTTTCGGTATTGGACTAATTATAACCATGCTCCATCCCATGATCAACCAAATACAATACTGCATCCCAACCTGAGGCTGACCCAACACATACATCACATTTCTTGCATAGCCAACTAGTCCAAATACTACTCATGCCTCATCCATATTATTAAGTCATAATCTAATTTTCAGTATTAGATTAGTTACAGTCATGCTTCAGTCCATAGTAAACCAAAATAATGCTGCATTCTAATCCAAGACTGATCTAGTATATACACCATATTTCTTGTATGACAGCTAACCTAGATGCCACCTACCCCATCAATTATGTTAAATCATATTTTCTTACTCTATAATCATTAATTAAGTTCTAATTAATTATAATTAAGAAATATCAATTCAACAATGTATAAGATACATAGCGATAGATATAGAATATACATCAATCATACATATTTATAATTTTATAATCATATAGATAATTATGTTGAAGAATCTTTATCTCTATCGGTGATTAATTCAAAAATAGTAATTAATGAGCTTCTCAATTTACGAGCTTAGAAATAAGGTGTTCCACTTGACATGTTATGCAAACAGCAGCACCTCTGCATGATCAGGCCAAACATCAAAATCATAATGATTAGGAATGGTAGAAAATTATGGTAAACCATCCTGACACTACAGGTTCAAGTCCCTCCCAGGAATTAACTGATCAATCCAAGTGTACTGGACATCTGGACCCTTTACTAGTCCATAACATTTCTACAGAGAGAAATCTATGAAGAAAAATGATCTAAAGAGAGAAAGTGGAGAAAGAAAATAAAGAGAGACACTCGTAGATAGAGAAAATATAGAGAGAAAGTAGAAAGAGGAGAGAGGAGAGAGATGGAAGAGAGAAAACTCTTTCTTTCTTTTCTTTTCTTTTCTTTCCTTAACTTTTTTTTCTATTTCTCTCATTTCCTTCTTTCTTCTTCTTCATAGAAACAGGGCAGGGGAAAGGGTTTGTGCTAGCTATTCCTACGATAGTGACCCTAGATGCCAATAACACCCTCCGATGTCTTTGGCCTTGGACACCCGAGCAAGGTTGCATCCGACGACAGTAGCTCGAACAATGGAAGAAAAAGAAACAAAAACAAGAGAGGTTTAGTCCCCAAAGAAATCCGATGGTTGGCAGCTCAATTCGACTGTCAAAAGCTCCCTACAGTTCAGAAAGAGAAGAGGAAGGAGAATAGGAGTTGTGACTTCAACTCAGTTGGGCAATTGATGGTGGCTCATCAAAAATACTCTGTGGAAAGAACCCTCTAATCCTCATGATTTCATCTATGATTTGCTGGGGATTTTAGGGAGATGACCGAAAAATTTATAGCATAGATCCTAAGGTCTTCGTCCAAGTTCGATTGGCCCTAGGATCCTTCTCCCAATCAAACTTAGAAAAGGAGATGGACTCCATCAAGAGTCCACCTCTTCCACCTCACGTGCTCAGCACATAAGGTCCAAGTTATTTTTTTTCCTTTTTCTTTTGTTTTAAGTTTTGTGCAAAAATAATGTTCTTACATTCTCTCCCTTAAAATAATTTCATCATTGAAATTAACATACTACAAAGTCGAAACTTTCAGGTACAAAATTTTTATCTTATCCTCGATCTCTTGAATAGCCTTTTTCACTCGAAAAGAAATTTCAATCCTCTATTGTAAAACCCTTCGAATTAGAACCAGTATTTTCGATCAAATTTAAATGACTTAAACTATCACATTTTCACGGTGTACTCTAATCCAAATCCATCGAATATTTCAAATTTGCTAAATAATTTTTGAACCAATAAAATCATAGATTATCAATTTTTCAAATTATAATCTGAGATACAAATTATCCACCAAAATCTAAATTCTATGAATCACCTCTATCACAATCCCTAGTGATCATAACTTTAAGTTTCAATATCACTAATGTCACAATCCCTAATGACCTTGAACCTAAGCTTAGATGCCATTCTGTCATGCCCCGAGTCCAACATTTAGGTCAGATACGTGATGGCCGTACACTCCTTAAGACAAAATCTTAAAGAATATACAAAGTCTTAAAATTTGATATAATCTCAATATTCATAAATTATAGTAATCTAATTTTATAATAATTAGCAAAATTTATACAATTATAAATTTAATTTCTTCAACCATCCAATCATATATCAATGGCACTCTATCTATTCATCCGTTCATCCACAATTCAACCATAAATAATTATGAACATCTTGTAATTTTGAAAAAGAAAGAAAAGAAGGGTTATGAGCTTTACAATCCAATAAGAATCCTCCACACTCATACCAACATGAATATAAAACATGTTTTAACAAATATATATAACTGATAGAAAATAATAGAACTCATACATCCTCAATATGATAGTTGAATATATCATCATGTGCTATTCTATTAAATACATCACATATCACCAATCAATAATTCTATTCAATAGAAATTCAATAAGATTACTTATCATTAACTAATTATATATTTTTGATCTAGATAATATTATTATTCCGATATTGATCAGACCTGCTCATGCTCTAGCCCATGGCAAGCCAAATACATACCACGTTTCTGCTTGTGGCTGACAATCATATCTCAGTCCGTAGCTGACATCATAAATACCATATTTCACACATGTCGGCTAATCTAGATATCTTTCAATTAAACACGATTATCATCTTAATTTGATTTCGATACTAAACTAGTTACAACCATGCTCCAGCTTGTGGCAGACCAAACATCTCAGCCCACGGCTGATATGCTATATTTTACACATGATCGACTAATCCACATGCTCCTATTTTTCACATTTTATGTTGTCTTGTTGGTATTGGACTAATTATAATCATGCTCCGGTCCATGATCCGCCAAACACAATGCTGCACCTTAGCCCGAGCCTGACTAGATACACACAACATTTTTTTTATGGCCAAACAGTCCAAGCAATGCTAATGCCCCATCCATATCATGAAGTCATAATCTAATTTTGATATTAAATCAGTCACAGTCACGCTCCAGCCCATGCTAGATAAAAATAATATCGCACCTTAACCCAAGATTGATACAGCAAATACACCATATTTTTACATGATCGGCTCATCTAGATACTGCCTATTCCATCAATTATGTTAAATCATATTTTCTTACTCCGTAATTATTAAGCATCAATTAATCATAATTTAGGCAATATCAATTTAACAATGTATAAGATACATCAATAGATATAGAATATACATCAACCATATATATCTATAATTTCATAATCATATAGATGATTGTATTGAGAACCCTTACCTCTATCGATGATTGATCAAATACAATAATCGATGAACTTCTCAATTTACCAACTCAAAATAAGGTGTTCTACCCGACACATTATGCAAACAGCTACACTTCTACATGATCAAGATCAATACAAAAATTATTGATGATTAAGAATGGTAGAAATTATGGTAAATGATCCTAACACTATAGATTCAAGCCCCTTCCAGGATTAACTGATCAATCCAAGAGTATTGGACATCTAGACCCTCTACTGGTCCATAGGATTTCTGTGAAGAGAAATCCATAAGAAAATAAGCTAGAGAGAGAAAGTAGAGAGAGGAGAGAGGAAAGAAAGGGAAGAGGGGAACTCTTTCTTTCTTTTTCTTTACTTTTCTTTCCTATTCTTCTTCTCTTTTTTTTCTATTTCTCTCATTTCCTTCTTTCTTCTTCTTCGCGAAGCAGGGGAGGGGAAAGGCTCTATGCCAGCCATCCCTATGATGGTAATCCCAGATGGCAACAATACCCTTCGATGGCTTCAACCGTCAGACACTCGAGCACCATTGCATTCAACGACAGTAGCCAGTCCGATGGAAGAACAAAAAGAACAAAATAGGGGAGGTCTAGTCTCTTAAGAAATCAAGTGGCCGATGGCTCAATCCGATTGTCAAAAGCTTCCTACAGTTTGAGAAAAGAAGAGAAAGGAGAATAGGAGTTTGTTACATCAACTCCGATGGTCAATTGATAGTGGCTCACTAGAAATACACTATGGAAAGAACCCTTTGATCTACGTGAAACATCAACAACCAAAGAAATGCATGGACTATTATAGTGGTGGTTGGATGATTCAATTGTGCTACCAAAATCTCCCTCGGGTTAAGAACTCGACATACGACAGCCATGCCCATGTGAAATGATCCAGGCCTGGTCCCATGCTCGCCCATGATTTCTCAAAAGGAAGCCACCTTTAGTTGGTAGCTGCTCCATTGTCGATCACCTTTTGTAATTGTTAGACCCTCATCTTTCATTTCTTTTTTTTCTTGCTAAAAAAATAGGAGGCAAAATAATAATGTATATGATGATGGACTGGAGCCAACAACACGCCCACCTCTCCTCGTGCATTCGCAAACACCAACTTATCATTTAATGAACAACTGCCTTGTAATTTATGATTTCGATCTAGTTTAGCTACATGAATGGCTTACCTTCTACAAATAATGAGATATATGTTTGGACAATAAATGATCAAGGATGATCTTGGCATCCTTAGAAACTCTCAAGGGTTGGTTGGTTGGGGGTAATCTAGTATGAAAAATGAATCTCATATCAGATTACCATATTTGATATAAAAATTAAAGAAAAGAGATGATAAAAATTGATGAGCCCTACATTTATTTTTAGAGAAAGAAGGTAAAACAAATACCATGGAGGATTGGTATTTGATAAATTTTAAGTGATGATAATCCATTCTTGACAAAGATATTTCTAATAAAGCTGTATATGTAATCATTAAATTTATTGTGATATCTTTCTAAATTTATTTAATAAAAAGTTTTTGTAAAAAAAAATTAAGATGAAGATGATATTTTGTAAAGGGCTATGTGATTATAGTCATTATATAAAAATTAATTGAAGATGACAATACTATCCTACTATTAAAAATTATTTTATATTGAAGGATATATTTATAAATTATATAGTATTACCTCCAACTAAATGTAGTAATCTTTTTTCAACATCATTTTTTGGAGTAATTTTTATACTAACAAATATAGTAAAATTATTTTCTCTATAATTATTTTTTAGATAATTATTTTTATGAATCATCAAATTATCTCATAATTTGATACACCCCAACCAAATCAGAATTCTGATTTGCTTTAAAAGCTAAATGAGTAGATCAGAGATGGCTGACCTCAGAAGCCAAAGTCTCTCAACTCAACTTGCAACCCCGATGACTAATTACTCGAGCTGAGTAGAACATCCTCCCCAAACATGCATGGCATTTTGGTAATTCCATCATATGCCAGAATTATTGTGGCAGAACCCAAAGTTTATTGGGACATGATTAGCCAAAGATGTAGGATTTTGGCTATAAAAGAAGCTTAAAAAGTTGTCCATGAATATAAGAAAAGGATGAAGGCTCTATCTACTAACTTTTATTGGTGGTATTATTCTCCTTTTCTTCTTCCTTGCTTGCCACCAAATAAATCTTTTTAACTTAAGCATCGGAGTGACCAGTTGAAGCCAATCCGATGAGCTTTCTAATTTTACTTATTGCCTTATAGGTTCATGAAGGTAATCTGCATCGGTATCTCAAAATTGATGACAATATACTAGCAATAGATCGATGGCATATATGAGCATCAATAATAATAAGATATAATCTAGTGTTGCATGAATTAGTGTATTGAAGGCACGGTGGCTATCTCTTGCTTATAGTGTCGATGCATGGTGATTGTTGGGATAACAAAAATAGGCTCGCCTAATCTGATAGAGATTATGTGCAAGGAATGAAGTGATACCTAGGAGCACTCAGATTTGAATAGCAGTTATCATAATACTTTTAGAGACTTTATACTATGTTACATAAATGGGTTTTCTACAGTAATCTAAAGGATAAAATCATCTTTTATCAAAATCAAAATTGTGACCATATGATCCAATATGGATGAACAAATTTATCTATTAACTGCTTATAGCCAATCATGTGTAGTGCAGTAATTTTGTTGAAATACAAGATTATTTTCATAGTGAGATGAATGGCAGAGGAATACGATTTTGTCAAAGTAGAGGGGCTCTTTTCGAATAGCTTTCTCTCCTTCAATCCAATCCCTAGGCCTTACCATGGAGGAGGAGGGGTTGAAGATGGAGGAGGAGGGAGGAGGAGAAAGAGGAAGGGCAAGTTGAAGATAGAGGAGAGGAGGAGGTGGTCGGATAGGATGAAGATCGAGGAGGAGAGGAGGAGAGGGAGGCGAAGTGACAGGCAGCAGTAGGGAGGTGAGTGGCGACATGGAGGTAGGTGGCTGAGGAGAGGAGGAGGAGGGATGGGTTGAAGATAGAGGAGGAGAAGATGGGGTGGGTTCAAGATGGAGGAGGGGAGGAGGAGGAGGTCGAGTGATATGCAGCTACAGAGAGGCGAACGGTGAGCAATGGTAAGAAGGCGAGTGGTGGTAGGGAGGCGAGTAGAGGCGATGGTAGGGAGGAGCAAGAGGGATGGGTTGAAGATGAAAGAGGAGGGATGGGTTGAAGATGAAGGAGAGGAGGAAGAGGAGGGATTGAAGACAGAGGAGAGGAGGGTGGTGGGTTGAAGGCCAGAGAGGAGATGAGGAGGAGGAGGTCGAGTGGCACGCTCTGGAGAGGTGGGCAACGAGGAGGAACTCTATTGGGATTGACAGAGAGTATTGAAAAATAAAAATAAATATATTTTTTTATAAAAAGGCTATGCAGATCCAACTTAGTCTAGAATATTTTCAAAACAATAAAATATAAAACAAGATAGCAACTGGTTTCTTAACATACTAAAAAAATTATCCTAACTATCCTTATTAATAGATTGTTAGGATCTCTTCTATTTTTATAATAATAATAAATAACACCATAACATACTCCTATATAAATTAATAAGAAAAATTATAGAATATTTTTCAATTTAACCCAATTTTATGTACATCCCCAATACTTTAAAACATGTCAAATAGATCCTTCTATTTAATGTAGTGTACCAATGTGGCCCCGACATTCACTTAAGTGCTGATGTCGTAAGCTTGCCATTACAAAGGATGGAAATATCCCTCCCTCATTTGAAATGAATTTTGATGGCAACACTCTCAATTTTGAGGGTTGTCCATTTTGCATCCATTGATTCTAACATTTTTTTTTGGTGAAATTTTGATGACGACCACCATCCCACCCTCCTATTGGGCCAGGTAGTCTCTCCCCCTCTGTGCATGAGTGTGGCAGCCTCTTAAAAGTCTTATTCCTTCCACCATGGCAGTGAAGCACCATCTTCTCTTCTTTGGCCAGTAATACCTCTTTTCTCAAATTTTTTCTTATAAAATCAAGATTTAAGTGAATATTATATTTTTATTTATCTCTTTAGTGGCCGACCTAAAGTTAGACATCATAACCATAGTTTTAAAGATGTTTCTTTCGATCTTTCATTGAGTTTTGAATATGGTATCATATTTTAATCATTGTTATTTGCATGCAATATTCATTGAATGTGTTCTATAATGATCCTTCTTATGTATGGTCTTTATTCCAATTGATCCACATTTTATTGATAATAGATTGTGGTATCTCTCTATGTGTGCATGTATTGTGGTCTTATTTTTATTGTGCATGTGCATAACAGATAAGTTATGGACTGATACGGTCTCCAGTAAGTATTTCTTTTAAATCTATGACCCTTTGTTATGGTCCTACTATGGACTTATGCTGTGCTCTTTTCACTGCACAATAGAAGCATTGAGGTTTAGTTTTACAAATATGGTCTGATATTTCTGACATTTTAAAATACTTAATGCACAATGAATGTAGTTTTTTAACTACTTTTTGGATTAATGTTCAATGCTTTTTGAGCTGATCTTTCACTTTCTTAAGCATTGCTTTCTAGACTGTTATTTGAATTTGTTAATATTGGATGCATCAAAATTCTATTTGGACTTATGTTTTTAGTTTGTTAAGCAATGCTTTTTCAGTGCCCAATGACTCTATATTGGTTTTTTCAATGAAAAGTTGAACTTATGTGTGTATAAACTTCATGTATCACTTGTTTGTTATTACAGAGATAGACTCTAAATTTTTACTGTATAGATCCACTATGGTGGATCAATCAAATACCATCCAAGCAATCACTACAGCGGGAGGTATGTTAGATACTTCGATAACTATGATGCAAAAAAATTTAATATCACAGAGCTGGTGGATATGCTAAGCCAGTTAGGGTATATAAATTGTACCCACTTTTATTATTACCTCATGCCTAAACAGATATTAGAAAATGGCTTGAGAGAATTAACATATGATGTAGATATTCAAGAGATGTTGGCTTCCATGAGAGGGACTAATATGATGCAAGTATATGTGGAGCACTAGTAGGATGTAGTAGAGATGCCTCCAGTTACTGCATCTCCTCCAGCTATTATAGAGATACCATCTCAAGAGGGCAATGAGAGCCAATTAGCGGATGTCCCGATCACTACTATAAAGATGCCCACAATCAACGATATAGCTGCATCCACACCAAAGTTCTGAAGCAAGAGAGTGACAATAAAAAGGGTTGGTGGAAGAAGACCATCTACATTTAAAAGGTCTAAAGTTCATGAGAAAATAAAAGGGTTGTAGCTGACACTTCGAAGTCTACAATTGGTAGTGGAAGTAGTAATGATGCATCACTTAGTCAACTAAGTGATTCGAACGACGACGATGATGATTTTTTTGATGGATACATAGATAGAGATATTATTGACGAGGAGTTAAGATCTTGGACACATCATTCTCCTCTCTATGGTGGTGCTGGTTTTTTTGGAGAAGAGCAGTCCAATAGAAGGAAATCAAAGGGTAGTAGCAGCTCTCATCTCGCAGCTTGGACAACGATAGTGATTCAGATGCTGGGTTTCGGAGTTCTGATTATCTCGAATTCAGTGAACCCGTAGATGTTAAAAAACTATCAAACTTTTGGTTGGAATAAAGTTTAGCAATGTCGCATACTTTAGAAAGGTGCTACAGCTTTATAGTATATAAGAAGGTTTTGATTTTGTGTACAAGAAGAATGAGGCTAATTGGGTTATTGCTATATGTATATAGGGATATGGACAGAGGATTCATATTTCACCATTACAAAGAGAGAGCACTCATCAAATAAGAACTTCCAGTCGGTACATAGTTGTGGAAGATAATTAAAAATTACAATGTCACATCTAAGTATCTAGTAGAGAAGTATCTTGATGAGATTAGATCCAGTAAAAGTGGAGCGTCAAGGGCTTTCGAGAGCAAGGAGAGTATGAAGGTTTTATTTGAGATCATAGTGCTATAAAGCAAGACTAGAGCATTAGAGATTATTCAGGAGAGCCACCCAAGGAGCAGTATGCCCATCTATGGGAGTACTATCAGATTGTCAGGCAAACAAATCCTAGGAGCATGATGTTGATGGATGTCAGTAGGTCAGATGAGACTAGTCAACCTATCTTTAGGAGATTATACTATTATCTTGCAACATGTAAACATGGCTTCGTCAAAGGCTACAGACCTATCATTAGGCTGGATGGATGTCACCTAAAGGGCTCATTTGGAGGACAGCTCCTAGCTGTAGTGGGAAAGGATGGTAATGCAAATATGTTCCCTATCGCACGGGCCGTGGTCGAGATAGAGATGAAAGACAGCTAGAGCTAATTTTGACATGCTTATTAGAGGATCTTGGGGCCTTAGAAGAGCATGGTTGGACGTTTATGTCGGATAGACTAAAGATAAGTTTGTGTAGTTTAATAGTTGTATTTTTTAATGTTTGTAAGTTTGTATTATTCATAACCTGTTCAATATTTTTATACGACTAAAGTTTTCTTCAGCTCAGTTCATCTTAAGGGCGAGCACTACAAAAAAAATCTTTTTTACCAACCGCTATTAGCGATGGCAATTTTGTCACCGCTAATAATATTTTTATCGATGGTAATTGGTGACCAACAAATTTATCATTGTAAAAATATATATATTAGCAATGATATTTTTGACTTTTAGCGATGACTAGTTGTGTTGTTAATAAAAGTAATTTATTTTTAAATTTGATTCTAGAATTATTAACGACGGAGTTATCATATTAGCAATGGTATTTTGCTATCACTAATAATCCTAAATTTTCCCCCCATTCCCCCCACACCTCGGTTCCCACAGTTGTTATTTAATTGCATGCCCTCATTCCCCCTTCATTTCCCCAACTCAACCGACCCCTCCCCCGATTTCCTCCTCGAGCCTCTAGATCCTATTTTCCCCAGACGACGATCGACCAACTATTGGATCCTGCTTCCTCGAGCCCCGGCCACCTTCCCAAGCCCCATCCGTCAGATCCCGAGCCCCTCGGCTGCCTCCCACCTCCTTGAGCCCCGACCGCCTCCCTAAGCCCTCGGCCCACCTCCCCCTGGCCGCCTCCGGTCTCCCTCTTTCCCCACCATCGGATCAGGCCTCCCTCAGCCCCCGACCACCTCCCTGAGCCCTGATCTCCCAATCGCCTCCCAAGCCCTTGGCCTGTCTCCCCCCAGCCGCCTCTTCGAGCCCCTGTCCATCAGATCCTGAGCCCCTTGACCGCCTTTCCAAGCCCCCCCCCCGACCACCTCCCCGAGCCCCTGGCCCACCTCCTCCCAGCTGTCTTCAGTCCCTCTCTCTCCTCCACCATCAGATCTGGCTTCCCTGAGCCACCCGCCGCCTCCCTGAGCCCCCAGTTCGCTTCTCTAAGCCGTCAAACCGTCAACCTCACCTCCCCCCTTCAGACACCCAACCACCGAAGCGTTGGACCCACCGCCAAACTAGCACCACCGTCAGAGCCGTCGGATGATCTTTAGCGATGCCACAACCCATTCTCACTTTTTAAAATTTTAATATTTAAAATTATATTTATCTGATTAATTTAAATGAATAATATTTAAATTTAAATATTATTAATTAAATATTAATATTATTAAATTAATAATATTATTAATTAATAATATTATTAATAATATTATTAATTAATATTATTTTAAAAGGTGAAACTACTTTGGGAAGCTATCTGACGAGAGTAACCCTATTGCCTTCGATGGTAGAGGTTCGAGAGCGGACCACCATCAGACCAGTTCTAGCTTGCTTATCTATTCTGGTGGTGGTCGAAGCAGCTTAGTGATTAGACTCTAGGCCCTAGGCCCAGCCCGAAGTCTGAAAAAAATTTTCGATCGGACTTAAGGAGGGGTATGGCCTGGCCCACCCGATCTATTTCTAGCCCTATTTACAATCCCGCTCGATACTTTGGAACCTCCAAGATGAAATTTATCTGGATGCCATGCTGGTGTACTCACACGGCCTAGTCGTCTGACACATTCCAAGTTCGCATGTGAGGGATGCCCGTCCCGACCATCCCTATTTGCAATGATGTCCTTTACTTAGAAACCCAGTATTTTAGGAATCCCATCACATAAATCTTTGATTTCATCAAGATTCCTCTATGAAGCTCTCTTTATGATCATACAATCTACATTGAGCAGTTCTCCACAAAAACTTTTTGCTGCAACATCATCAAGGTTTCATCCATTACATTCGTGAGAGGTTCTGTTAATCTAGGATCTCTTTGATCTCCATTGGTATGAGCCCTAATCTCCTCTCTATTTATTCTCTATAATTAAGTCCTAGTATTTAAACCCGAGTTGATTCATTAGGATTTTAGGATTTTCTTAAAATTTAACCTATTGATGCATCTATAACCTAAAATTTATATTTAATTATTGTATATACTTCTTTAATATTATCCTTGATCTACGGTAGATGGCGCACTATAACAGACCTATCCCTGGACCCGCCAATCGATGTCGATTATTCATCAGAGAGATCAGATGTTATGTAAGATTGTTAGTTAGCATCTGTAATGTATCAGCAAAAAAATGATTCTCATCCAACAATACATGATAATATATTGGTCTACATAAAAAAAGAAGAAGAAGTACCATAAAGTATTACCTTTATGTTAGGATAGCTACAAAGATAGAAATCAAACTCCATTGGATGACAAATACTTGTGTCAACCATAGTTCCTAATCAAACCATTATAATGTTACTTCCTACTCCAAGTATACAAAATACCATGTTACGTTTATGAACGTGGTACAAAGTTAAGGCATCATGATATATAGTTAAATAAATATGATACATAGTTATTTTATTCTGGTACACAGTTAATCTAATATGATACGTAGTTATTTTATTCTAGTACATGGTTAATCTAATATAATATATAGTTATTTTATTTTTAAAGATTATAGATCATATCTTTCTGAGGCTAGAGCTATCACAGTCGAGGAGAGAGCTCTCATACAGCCAGCTCACATGGTTCTACGACACACTAACGGCTCTCTTGGCATATATATTATGGTCGATAGATTGATAAAATTCTATACTTAAATTAATTTCATATTGAATTGATCATATATATATTTAATTAATTTAATTTATTATTTATTTATTATAGATATGACAGCTGGATCATGCACCAGGACAGTTGTAGATATGGAAAGCCACACACCAATCTAGAAGGATTGGTGATTACCTAGATCCTCGATCTCGATAGATGCGGTAACAAACTTAAAATATTATTTATTAAGTTTTATATATACTAATATGTATGCACTAATAAATTTTAAACTGTATAGATAGATTACATGGAGTATCTCGTATCGCGGTGCAGCGAGGACCCATCCTCTTAGCCCTCTTTGACCTCAAGGGATGGCTAAGGGCCATCGGAGGGGTGAGTAGGAGGTGTGTCATAGAATTCAACCACAACTTTGACCCTTCAGCAGCTAGATACTCTTCGTCGATGTCCTCCTCTCAGGGCTCGATGATCTAGATGTGGGCTGATGCACACGTGGAGGAGGTCGTGGAGAGGTTTTGGAGCCAGTGACCTCAAAATTTTCAAGATGCCGTCTGCGATACGATCGTTAAAATTCTTTAGTATCCGCATCTGTGCGATCAACTGAGCTCATTGTAATAGCCATCACAATAGGTAAGTCTATTAATAATTTTTTTATTAATTTTAAATTTTATATTTAGAAGCTTTACATGTTTAGACTTGAGTCTGAAAAGGAGATCTAGGGGTTAAAAAGTCAATCTAGCAATCCAAACAATGGGCCGGGGGTGTCTATAGCTCCATATTATCGAATGAAATATGTAGAAATAATCTGTTCAAGAGTCAAAATAGTATATCGAAATATACATCTCCATATTAATATATATACTTTCATATTGAAACTTATTAATAATATTTTATTTTCTTCATTACAGGATGTTGGGACATCCAACTCTCATCCACCAACTATTAAAGAGGAGGTACAGGAGCAAGAGGAGGATGAGGAGGACGATGAGGATGATCTTACATGATTTTTTTTATGTATATATAATGTTTAAAACTTGTAAAG
>KE507131.1:13370-27790 GCA_000441515.1 Elaeis oleifera
CGATTCGCATCAAACTAAGACAACCATTTCAATATAGCGGGTAAACCCTAGACCATGACAACTTTATACCAGTTTGATGTGAACTTTTAATCATTCTAATTTTAGATCTAAATTTGAAATTAAATATATCACATATATAAATTTTTAGATCTAAAAGATTGATTTACTTGCTTTGAAATAATTTTTAAAATCGATCAATCTTGTGCTAGGATAACCTTTGCAATATAGGAGGTAAACTCTATACTAAGGCAACCTTATATCAGCATAAGATCGATTTTAAATCACTAAAACTTTCAGATCTAACTAAAATCAGATCATATGCATCTTTAAAAACCTGACTCTGATACTACTATAAGAAAATCAAGTATGCAGCATGTGTAGATTTCAAAATCTCTTGATTGCAGTGGAAAATGATCAGATTAAACCTTTAACCCACATGCATAAGATCATATCTAATCCTACCCAAGCCCAGAAGAAAAGACATACATGTAATTCGAAATTAAAAGTAAGTATGAGATCGAATCTCAATATCTTAGAGTGGGTAGAACTTCACCGTAACCGATGATCACAAGTTCATAGATTCTCAAGTAGCACACGTGTGCGACCTCTATGGATATCCCCTAGGATCAATCTCGAACTGATCTTCTCGTACTAGATCCTTCTTCTCCAAGCAGGATCTCAACCTTTAGAACTTAGATCAACTCCTTGATCTAGACTGTGGGATCAATTCCTTGATCTGTAGCCTTTTCTCTACGTTTCTCGCTGAAGATGGACTGCTCCTCGACTCTTGGCATGTGGAAGGTGGGACGTCCAACCCTTGGGCATGGAAAAGATTAGAGAAAGGAGGGAAGGCATGGAGAAGGAAGAGGGAGAATTTTTGTCTCATAAAATTTAACTTATTAGAAACCCTAAGAGACTTTCTCTTTATATAGGCTCTACCTGGAGTCAAAAAGAATCCAATAACTTAGAAAGGTATATCCTTATCTCATAAGAATACTCTACTTTTTTAATCTGATTTTTTTTTTTAATAAAATCAGACTTAATTGGCATGTAATCAACCCCTTTAGGCAAGTATGTAGGGCACCCCATCTCATATAGGGCAGGTAGTTTGAGGCGCCAACACTTGGTGCCCTTATGGGGTTTCTTAACATATAAGAAGGGGCGTGACCCCTCTCTCCCTCCTCCATGCCAATCCATAAGAGGGGGCGGGCCCCTCTTGGCATATCTAGGGGGTTGGTGCCCCCTGGTCTTGTCAAGAAGAGAAGAAGGTGCCACCTTTCTTCCTTCTATTCCACACACCACTTAGAGATAATTAAGAGATTATGTAGAGATAACGAGGGGATAATTCATGCCAACTCATTGACACAATCCAATCCTCTTAGGCTCACAATTAAGAGCCCAATTAAACCCAAATAGAGTTATGTTAGGTTCAAGGCTTATGGATTTTGATCTAATCAAAGTTTCGAGAAGAATTAGGTTTAATCATGTGCTAGCATGGTTCTCTTAAACCCCATAGGATTTCAATAAACCCTAATCTAATTAGAACTTCATAAGTTCAATTGATAAATTTAAGATTAAATCCCTTAATGTGTGACCCCATAGGTTTCATTCTATGTGATAGTGAGATATATTATGATCTCTATCATAATATCATCGAAACTCTTTCGATGGATTGGAATAATTTCAATTTTATTCTTCAAGAGCCATCGATCATCAAGACGATGCCTGATGAGTCTCACAATCCATCAGTGACACCTAGAAGTATGTAGTGACAATCTAATAGAATGAAAATATGAATCTTTAGGTACAATTATTGTATGATTCAGTCCTTCTATCATGAGTTCCGACTTGATGGAGGTCATAGAGAACTCGTCAGACCTCATTGTCAGTCATATGCTAAATTGGCTCGACTTAAATTTATTTGTGAATTCTGTAGAAACTCTTTTTTAGTATTCATACTTGCTTTGATCAAAGACTTTCTGAACTCAATCTCGCAAATCACATAGGACTTTTTTTTTTACCAAGGTCGATAGATTCCATCTAGATGCATCCTACTCCAAATAGCAAATTTGTACCTACTGAAGCTAACATACACAGTAAGGACCCGAATGGCTAGGGATCAAGAAAATGTACAGTCAAACTCAGTAGCCTCGCTGTGAATAGCCAATGATACTGCAGGACAAAGGACCACTCACACTACTGCAGCATCGAGAAGACCACTGACGAGTGAGTAGATATCCATGTGGTTTCTCGTGTTGGTCACACTCAGTGCAAGTTATTCTCTAACAACCATCCGCACTCTCACCCCAGTGTCCCCACACTGCAGACCCAAGACTCATCTGCGCACAAAAGAGGTGAACTGTACACCGATCTCAGATGGATTGATCACTATCCTCCGTGATAATTCTTTGACCAGGAGTATTTAGAAATTAATCACTAATTAATGTATGTCTCAAATTTTTAACTCTTTAAGAATATATAAAAATTATTTTGTTAATTTCTAAGATAAATCATGGACACATAAATATGATTGGAAAGAATAAGCCCTTTATTAATAAAAAATTATAAGTACAAGTTAAAGTCTTGAAATTACAAAGTGTGTCAGCCAACAATTGGCTTCTAGGACACAAATCCAACTTGAAGATCTTCTTCAGAAGGGAAGGTGGAGAGAGCTTTGAGATCTGATGTCGATGCCTTGGAGAACTCCATATCACACCACACCAAAGAGATGAGACACCTAAGGGAAAAACATGCCCAAGGAAGAGGGGATGCCCAAGTGGAGGAGACTCCTTGATTGATTGTTTGATTGCTTGCGTTGCTCTCTTCCTTCTCCATGCCCCTCCTTAAATAGACAAGAGGTCTTAGATCAAATCAAATACCTTCATGGGTTAGGAATAGGACTCTCCAAGTTTGAATCAAATCCAAACTCCCGAAACTATGAGAATTTCTAAAGGAAGTAGGAGAGGTGCCAACTTATGCCACTCTCCTTATTCCGCACACCCAAGGGACCCCTCCTCCATCTTGGTCAGCCAAATAGGGGAGGGAATACCAAGGAATCATGGCTAAGTGCCCCAAATCTAATTTGATTCAAATCTCGATTCAATTCGAATCCAATTCGAATCTGATTTGAGCCAAATTCAAAAAGACTGCTAATCCTAATCTAATTAGGATTTAGGTCTAAATCTAATGGAGATAATTAACCTGATTTAGCCTTAACAAAATTAAGTCTAATTAAATTAGATCTGATCTAAATAATTAGGACTTGAATCCAATCTCTTATATTTTTTGGATCATAGATTCAATCAAATTTATCTCCAGAATCAAACTTGCACCTCATGCATAGTGCTAGCTGGACATAGTCAGTATTTAATTCGTATGATTCATAACTTAATTCTCAGTTAAGTAAATTTTTATATTCAATCAAGTCTCATACTTTCAAATTGAACACATAGATATTAGGTTAATTCTTTTCTATGTTGTTTGACTTTATGCGTGACTCCATAGGTTCGAGCACTAAGTTGGTAGTACAAGAACTCCTTCTTATACTAATCGTAGTGACCATCTAGCAATGATATCCAACGTCTGGATAGGTCGAATAATTGTATAGCAACATTCAAGAACCTCAGCATATGGTTACTGCATAATTCATCCCTTTGACCCTAATGCACAGGATGACCTAAGATTAAACTGTCAACCTTGGATGAGTCATCCACATTGTATTTCAATCTTTTTAAATCATATAATAAATCACATGAATTATGTTGGACAAGATTTTACTGGATTAAGATACAGTGATGCATTGACTCCTGTAATTTAGAGGGATCAATCCCATCTTGACTCACACACCGACTTTATAAGCTCTCGATTGTACCCAGTAGCCTTCCATTATTGTATTAAAATATAGGTAGTCAGATATCAAAGTATAGTGAGTTGCTTGCAAGTCACCATGGTGATCTTAGTTCAAAGGGATATTTATACCCATATCCTTCGCAAGCTGCTCTTGATAACAGAATGCTCCACAAGTGAGTCACTGTTCGGTGATGATGTACTCTTATATCTCATCTGTATGTCATACCAGTATCTCTACACTTCTTGATTAAGAGGACAATCAATCCATATGGTGTACAATAGCCTATACTCGATAAACGTTATTATCTTTATTAATAATGTATCATTCGATCACAAATAAGTTTAAGAACTATTTGATAAATCCTTCTTTATCGATTATATTATAGTTCTAAGGACTTCATCATAACACAAGAGTTCAAAGAAGATACACATTTATGATGAATTTATCAAAATAACTTTTATTCATTAATAATTTATATACAAATTATAAAGAGCACAATCATCTACAGATAGATAATTGACTTTAGGACATATTTTCCAACAACTCCTACTTAGACTAAAGCCAATCAGGATTATATTTAATATCCATCTTCCATTTGTGGTTATCGAACTCTTTGGCCTCGAGAGCTTTAGTGAAGGAGTTGGTCAAATTTTTTTTCCATCAATCTTCAGCAACTCGACGTCACCTCGACTACGATCTCACAAACATGGTGATAGCGATGCAAAATATGTTTGATTCTTTGATGGGACTTGAATTTCTTGGCTTGAGTGATGGCACCAATGCTATCCCAATACAGTAGAACTGGACCTTCAACTGAGGGAACCACTTCAAGTTCACAGATGAACTTCCTCAATCAAATAACTTTCTTTACAGCATCGGATGCCGTAATATATTCTACTTCATATACTGAATCAGCTACTGTGTACTGCTTGAAATTCTTCCAGCAGATCGTTCTATCATATAAGTAAAATATAGCCAGACATACTTTTACTATCATAATGATCTGACTGAAATTAAATTAGTATATCTCACAAGTTTAAATTAATATCTCTATAGATTAACCATTGGTCTTCAATATTTTCAAAACTTAAGGATTGTCTTTATAACTTTTCAATGGTTCTCATCTGGATTAGATTGATACCTACTCACTATCTCTAGCGAGTAGGCCACATCCGATCTCGTATATATCATAGTGTATATGATAGATCTCATAATTGAGGCATATGAAATTTTCCTCATACACCCTCTCTTTCGAAGAGTTGTCAGACAATCCCTTAGAGAGGATAATTCATTGGCCTCTCAGTAAATAGCCTTTTTAAAATTTTCATGCTGAACCATTTTAGCATGGTATCAATATACGTGGATTAGGACAATCCAAACAATATTTTAGATCTATCTCTATAGATCTTCATCCTTAGGATGTAGGATGCTTCTCCCAAATTTTTCATGGAGAACTGTGATGATAGCCACAGCTTTACACTTTGTAAAGCAGGAATATCATTTTCTATTAAGAGTATGTATCTACATACAGTATAAGAAAAATGACTATAGAACTATTAGCCTATTTATAGATGCAAGGCTCCTCTCCATTCTTAATGAAGCCATATATTTTGATTGTCTTATCAAAATGCATGTTCTAACTCTGAGAAGCTTGCTTCAGTCCATAAATAGACTTATTTAGCTTGTACATTTTAGATTCATTTATGGATATAAATCCTTCAGGTTGTATCATATACACCTCTTCTTCCAACTCTCCATTGAGAAAAATAGTTTTAACATTCATTTATCAGATCTCATAATCTAGGTGTGCTACTATAGCAAGCATAATCCAAATAAACTTGAGCATTGTCATAAGAGAGAATATCTCATCATAGTCAATATCATAACGTTGATGATATCCTTTGGTAACTAGACGAGCTTTATAGGTCTCTCTACCTTTCCATCCGCTTCTCTTTCTTTTTGAAGATCTATTTATACCCTATTGATTTAATCCCTTCGAGTGGATCAACAAGTATCCATACACTATTGATCTCCATAGATTCTATTTCGAATTTCATGGCATTTAACCATTTCTCATAGTCGAGCCTTTTCATGGCATTCATATAGATAATCGGATCCTCATCGTTCTCATCTTGTCCGACAGGATCACCATCTCGGACTAAAAACTGTAGTATCTGTCCGATTGATATGGTACTCTATCAGATCTTCTTAATGGTGTCTCTATAATAGGCTCTGGATTTATTTTCAATCAAATTTGGTTCTATATTTCTACTCAAAGATGTCTAATTTTCTACCTCACAAACTTCACTAAGTTCGATCTTAGTGGCATTAGTTCCTTCTTTAAGGATCTCTCTTTCCAAAAAGACTGTCCTATTGCTGACAAATACCTTTTATTCTTCAACGAGGTAGAAATTGTATCTTTTATTTCTTTGGATACCCTACAAACAAGAACTTATCAAACCTGGATCCAAGCTTATCTACTTTTAAACATTTGATATAAGCAGGACATATCCAAATTCTAAGGTGTTAGAGTACTAGCTTATGCCCTGTCCATATCTCATATGGAGTTTCATTGATATACTTGCTTGGAGCTTTGTTCAGTACATAGCAAGTAGTTTCTAGAGCATACCCTAAAAGGAGATTGACAGAGTCGTAAAGCCCATCATAGATCAAACCATGTCTAACAGTATTCATTTTCTCCTTTCTGACATCCTATTAGGTTGTGGTGTACCCAGAGGAATCCATCGAGAGAGAATTCTATTCTCTTCTAGATATGTCAGGAATTCACTGATAAGGTATTCTTCTCCTCGATCTAACCGAAGAGTTTTAATACTCTTTTTAGTTTATTTTCTACTTCACTATGGAATCATTTAAACATTTCAAAAGATTTAGACTGATGTTTCATAAGGTAGACATACCCATACCTCGATAGGTCATCAATGAAAGTAATGAAGCAGTTGAATCTATCCTTGACATTTATGCTCATGGATCCACATACATCGCTATATACTAGACTCAGAACATCAGCAGCTCGCTCACCTTTTCCTTAAAAGGTGTCTTTATCATCTTACCAAGAAGATAGGATTCACAGGTCTGTAACCATTCACAATCATCAATGTCGAGGATTCCTTCTTTAGTTAGTCTATCCATCCTATTCTTGTTCACATGATCTAGCCGATAATGCCAAAGATAAGCATCACTGATATTATCTACTTTAGGGTGTTGATTAGATGTGTATATTGCACTAACAGACTGTGATAGAAGGTATATGCCATATTTAATTGTCCATATAAATTATAGTACCATTCAGAATGATATCACAAAATTCTTCTTTATTAAAAAGTTGAACCAACTTTGGCCAAAAGATCTACAGAGATGATAATCATCAAAAAGAAGGACAATAATGACAATCATCTAATATGATAATTCTAGACTCAAAATAAGCTGAATAGTTCCTAGACTAGAACTGGAATAAGGTTTCCATCTCCAACGTTCAAAAATCGTTTGCCATCTCTAAATTTCAAATGACTTGAAGTCTTTGTAATGAAATTGCAAATGTTAATTGGACTTCCAATATCCAATGCCCAAGTAGTAGTATCACATAAAGAAATTATAAGGAGTTATCATATAAGTACCTTATCCAGTAATCGATTATTATTTCTCTTATTTGGCCTATTGAGGTCAAAGGAGGCTAGATACTGAGGACAATTCCTCTTTCAGTGATCCAGCTTCTTGTAGAAAAAGCACTCTATCTGGCTCTTATCAACTTTTGACTTCTTGCTTTGATTGGGCTTTGGAGCTCTAGTATGCTGCACCTTCTTCTTATTCTTCTTCTTCCTTTCTTAAAGGGATGCGCTCAGAAGAGGAACCACCCACCATATTCACCGGCTCCTTTTGAAGCTGGTTAAACTTCTCAAAGGTCTGTAATAGCCCTAGCAAACCATAGTAGTTTACTATAGGCTTAGTCATTCTATAATGATTAAGAACGGTAGATAGGACTTGGGCAAGAATTCAGGATCACATCTTTTCCTAGCAGCTCATGTAAGAAAATCCAAGTTTACTCAAACATTCCATCTGCTCGATCATGTATAGTGCATGATCAATGACTGATGCCCCCTCCTCATCCGGGCATTGAAGATAGCATAAGACATTTTATGCCTCTCAATATCGTTAGGAATGCCAAAGGATTCATTCAACATTTGAAGGATTTCCTCTGGCTAAGCATCCTTAAATTTGTAGCTGAACTCGTCGTTCATAGCCACTCTCATAATGTAATGCACAGTAACTCGATCACTGAGCCACTTTTGGTAGGTGTCTCAGACCACACCATGAGTGTTCAGGATGGGCTCCTCGGGTGCTGGATCTGTAAGTACATATAAGATCCTCTCATGCTTTAAGATAATCTTAAGCTTTTGATACCAACTATTGAAATTAGGTCCAATGAGCTTGTCACTGTCCAACAACGAGCGGAGTGATAAAGTGTTAGCCATTGCTATAAAAAAAAATAAATCTTATTAGTATATAAATTATTTAATCCTAAAGATTTAGATTTTAGTTTAAAGGTTCTCCTACTATTTATATGAATTGGTAGCCTCTACCTTCAATTCGAAGAATTACATTAATAATCTCTTAGCAGGTATTAGAATCCACATAGACTGCACACAGGCCTGAGTGTAGCTTAGCCAATCCTTGTACATCTATGGGTAGATTCTTAACCAATTATTTTTTTAAATAATTTTTATTAATATATTTTACCCTAGGCTTCTCTTCAGGATGTATGTGGCACCTTCGCTAAAAATTTTGGTTAGATCCAACCATTAACATGATCATATTGAGTGCATCTAACAAACGAATGTCCAGGTCTGAGTGTGGCTCGGTGAACCTGATCATTGATCTGAAAGACACTGTGAGGTTGTCATATGATGAATGATAATTTTAATATCTAATAAACAACAGGTGTGTGGTACCTCTAATACTTATTTAGAATATTGAAAAATGGGAGGCTATGAACTAGTTATTGTTGGAAAATCTGTCCTAAAACCAATCGTATGACGATTGAGTTCCTTTTGTATATGAATTATTGATTAATAAATAAAAGTTATTTTGATATTATTCATTACAAAGTTACATCTTTCTTGTAGAACTCTTGTGTTATGATGAAGTCCTTAGAACTATGTTAGTAATCGATAAGAAAGATTTATCGTATAATTTTAAACATATTCATGATCAAATAATACGTCATTACAGGATGATGATGTTTATCGAGTGGAGGTCGTTATGTATCATATAGGTTGGTTATCCTCTTAACCAAGGAATGTGGTAATACTGGTATGGCATACAGATGAGATGTAGGAGTATATCGTCACTGAACAGAAAACTCACCTGCAGAGCATTCTGCTGTCAAGAGCTGCTCACGAAGTGTATAGGCATAAGTGTCTCTCAGATCTGAGATCACCATAGTGACTTACAAGCAACTCACTATGCTTTGATGCTGGACTATTTGGATTTCTAATATAGTGATGGAAGGCTACTGGGTATAGTCAAATACTTACGAAATCTGTGTGGATCAAGATGGGATTGACTTCTCCAGATTATAGGAGATAATGTATCACTGTATTTAATTAGTAAAATCTTGATCAGGATATTCCATGAGATGGATTTGAAAGGTTGAAATACCATGTGGATAAAACACTACGGATTGACAGTTAACCCAAGATCATCCTAGAGCATTCAGGATCAAAAGGATGAATTATACAGTAATCATATGCATAGGTTCTGAAATATTCTTTTATGATAATTTGACCTATCCAGACGTCAGATACCATTGCTAAATGGTAGCTTCGATTAGTACAGGAATTAGTTCTTATGCTACCGGCTTAGTGTTCAAACCTATGGAGTCACGCACACAAGTCAGACGATGTAGGAAAGTATTGACCTATGTTTATATGTCTAATTTGAAAGTACTTGATTTGATTGAACATATAAACTAAGTTGATTAAAAATTAAGTGATGGGTCAAATAGGATTGAAGAGTTGACTATGTTTAACTAGCACTACATATGAGGTTTAGGTTCAATCTCGAGGATGAATAATTTTTATCTATGATCCAAGAAGCCTATGAGATATTGGATTAAAGTACTAATTAATTTAAATTAGATCTAAATTAATTAGACTTAATTAGATTTAAAATTTAAGTTAGACTTGGTCCTAAAGTTCTAAACAGTTTAGAATTTACAGCCTTTCAAAATTATTTCGAATCAGCTTCGAATTAGATTTGAATTGAATCATTTTGGATGAGATCTTTAGAGTCCTTTTTTACTGAAACTCTCTCACTCCTTGGCTGACCAGCACCTAGTATGGTGGTGGTTGTGGGCCATCCCACATGGGTGTGGGCATGGGTGCAAAGTAGGCACCATATAAGGCACCAATCTTTCTCATGTAGGAGTCCTTCTTTAATAAGTTGTGGACTAATTCAGAGTTTATTTGAATTAGGAGTCCTATACTTATTGAGTCATAAAATTATCTATAAATAGAGAGGGTCTCTATCTATGGATGCAAAGTATAGAAATCAAATTGAGAGAAAGAGAGAAAGAGAGAGGCGTGAAGAGCTTGTGGGCATCCACCCTTGGCGTGTCCTCCTCCATGCCACCCCCTCTTCCTCTTGGCGTGGGCCCTCCTTGGGCATCCCCTTTGCTGGTGTGAAGGGTCACACCAGCACCTCTCTTCCCTTCCTTGGTGGCCTTGCGAAGGTGCATCAATCTAGAGATTCATCCCACTTTCCTACATTGCCTGGCGTGCACGCGAAGTAGAGGACCTGTAGTTCCAGGCCTATGCGAGGGTTGAATCCAGATTTTGAAGATTTGATCATTATTCTACTATAATTTAGATAAAGATTTAATCTTTATTTAGTTGAATGTATAAAAATTTTAGATGTAATCCTGGTTATCTGCAAGAAATAGATTTTTTTTCCTTCAATTGGTATCAGAGCCAGACTTTGATACATGGATGTATAACTAAATTTTTTGAAATATTTATATAATGTATGTAATTAATATTTTATGTTAGATATTAGATATAATTTAAATCTATTTAAATAAAATTTATGATCTGATTTTGATTGGATTATAAGAACCTAATCAATGGTTGGTTAAGGTTTGCTATAAGTTTATTATAACAAAATTTTATTATTATAAATTTATTGGAATAACAATCTAATTTAAAATCTATTTAAATTATTTTAATAAATTTAATATTATTATTTCGGTTATAAAGTTGGACTTATTTCAGATCTAAATTGAATATATTTTGATAGATTTTCAGATCAGATTTCTAACAAAATTTAGTACTGTATCAAAATAGATTTAATCAAAAATTTAATCCTTATACGTTTATGTTTGCATCTAATTAATTTTTATATAATATTAGATCTAAAATTGATATTTTATAATCAGTATAAGATGTATTTTAGATTTTATATGATGATGCATCAAATCTAATTAGATTAGATGAAAAACATGATTGATAAGATCAAGGATATGTTCATGACATAAACTATTTTGTCAAAATTATATGTTAATGTGATTACATATGAAATTAGATTTCAGATCTTAGTAGCCTAGTACTTAGATTGATGAGATCACCAGACTGTCCGATCATAAGAGATCGAAGGGATTAATCTCCCTCTCTTGCTCATTTAACGGGTTCTCTTATGACGTATAGGGGTATCATTGTGATCCGATTTCATGAAAAAAAATGAACAGATTCTTATAAATTATTTTGATTATAAATATGTTTAGATTAGATCTAAAATAATTTATAATTTATTATAATAAGATAAAATTTAGATATAAAATTATTTTAGAATCTGAATAGCATATTACATTAGATGTAATCAGTATTGATCTAAAAGTTGTCATGATGTATGAGATATATATATGAAGTTTAGATCATACCTATATATTTTTAATTATTGAACATATTATAAAATTATTTCATAAGTTGAAACATATGATATGCTTCATCTGAAATTCTGATAGAATAATTCTACAAACTGAAATACACGTTTCACACACTTAATTTTGAATTAAGTTTAAACGATCTAGATTTGAGTATTGAAGATCATTAAGACACCACATAAATTGATGGGCTATGGGTTAGCATGAATCAGATCTTTCTAATGGGTTAGACCTAAGGTTAGAAATAAATATGGATCAAGTAGAGAAATTGATTAAATCTAATCAAGTGTTGAATTAGATTAGGTCAGAATTTCTCTAGATCAACCTCAATAGCTGAAGTTTGATCAAATCCATATTTTGACCTTAATAAATGGATCATGATCATGACTCCATGATTGAGTCTGAATCTTCTGATGGATCAAATCGAAACTAATTAACCAGTTGGTATCTAAGATAAGTCTGACAGATTCGATAAGTGATTTTTAATTGGGAGCTACTCACCTAGATGCGTCTACGGTGAGTTAATGGCACATCCCTTCCACTAATCTCACTTATCTGGCCAACATGGTGGATTGTATTTTGATAAGATTACTAGTCGATTCGAGCAGACCCATGCCATCAAGGTTAATCAGTATAACTGATTTTGGTGTCTTTAGAGCAGCTTGTGTCTAATCTGCTACATGACTTGGTGAAGTTAGTGAAAGAATTTACGACTTGCAGGTCAATCTCTTTTCTTATTCTCAAATCAGTATAAATCAAATCTTTTAAATTATTAGGTCCATAAAATGATACAGTTATAGAGATAACTTGTTCATAGCCTCCCATTAAGGTGCATGATAATGAGTCTAATATTTCAAATAGGCATTGAAGGCACAATACGCCTGGTGTCTATTACGTATTAAAATTATCATCCATCATATGACCACGATATTGTACCTTCAGATCAATGCTCAAGTTGGCCGAGCCACACTTGGGTCTGGACATCTATTTATTGGATGTACTTGGTGTTGTCATGTTAATGATTGAATCTAATCAGAATTTTAGTGGAGGCACCACACACCTACTGAAGAGAAGCCTGGGGTAAAATCTAATTGCTGAAAGTTGTTTGGAGAAATAATTGATTATGAACCTACCTATGGATGCACTAGGATTGGCCAAACTACACTCGAACCCGAATGTAGTCTTTGTGGATTTTAGTACCTGCTAAAAATTAATATAATTTTTTGAGTTGAAGGTAGAGGCTACCAATTCATACAAATAGTGAAAGAACTTTTAGACTAAAGTTTATATCTTTAGGATTAAAAGTAATTCATATACTAATAGACTTTATTTTTCTTTCAGCTATGGCCAACACACTATCTCTCTGTTCACTGTTGGACAGTGACAAGCTCATCGGATCTAACTTCGATAGCTGATATCGAAAGTTGAAGATCATCATGGAGCACAAGAGAATTCAATACATTCTTACGAATGAGGCATCTGAAGAACCTGCTGTCAATGCTCCTCGTGCAGCAAGAGATACGTGAAGTGGCTCAATGACCGCACGACTGTGCATTGTGTGATGACGACAGTGATGAACGATGAACTTAGCTGTAAGTTCGAGGATGCGCAGCCAAAGGAGATCATTCAAATATTGAATGAGTTCTTCGGCACCGCTGAGGATGCGAAGAGACACAAAACCTCCTACACAGTGTTCAATGCTCGTATGCGAGAGGAGATTTCAGTCATCGATCATGTATTGTACATGATTGAGCAGATTGAATGCTTGAGGAAACTTGACTTTTATTGTATGAACAGTTAGGTAAGAATGCTATCCTTAACTCACTATTGAAATCCTACCTACCCTTTCTCAGTTATTACAGAATGATGAAGCCTACAGTGAACTACCATAGTTTGCTAGGGTTGCTGTAGACTTTTGAGAAGGCCCACCAGCTTTAGAAGGAGCCAGTGCATGTTGTGAGAGGTTCATCTGCAGGTCATCGATTCTTTAGGAGAGGAAAGAAGAAGGTGCAGAAAACTCATGTCGCCGATCCTAAGCAGAGCAAAACATCGAAAATCGATAAGAGCTAGGCAGAATGCTTCTTTTTCAAGAAGCTGGATTATTAAAAAAAAATTATCCTACTTATATAGCCACTCTTGATCCGAACAGGCTTAAGAACAAGAGAAAGAAGCAAACGGTTGCTTCGTAAGATACTTATATGATAACTCCTTATAATTTCTCTGTTTGTGATACTACTACTTAAGTATTGGATATCGAAAGTCTGATTAATATATGCAATTCGATACAGGATCTGTAGGCAGTAAAAAGTTTCAAGAGGACGAGCGGTTCCTAAACGTTGGAGATGGAAGCCTTGTTCGGTCCTAGCTTTGAGAACTTTGCAGCTTGTTTTCGAGTCCAGTAGTGTCATATTAGATGATTGTCATTATTGTCATTCTTTTTTGATGAATGTCATCTCTGTAGGCCTTTTGGTCAAACTTGATTTTAAGTTTATAATAAAGAATGATTTTTATGATATCATTATGAATGATACTATAATTATATGAGGACAATTAAGATATGGCATATACACAATATCACGACCCGTTGGTATAATATACACATCCAGTAAATATCTT
>KE507131.1:50710-61706 GCA_000441515.1 Elaeis oleifera
TTGTAAGGGTCCTAAAGAAGGAGAATCAGAAGTCCAGAGGAGGTTCTATGAGGGTGAGGTCAGGTTCTTGAAGAACTTGATCGGTACGAGGCTAGTCGAGTTCTAGGAGCTAGAACTCTTGAAGCAAGGTGAAGAAGGAGCGCTGTCTTTGATTCAATTTTTGTGTGGATCACCATTAGAGGGCAGACACTTAGATGCCTTCTGGAAATTGGGATTAGCGCTACATGTATTCTTCTTATCCTAATTTATATTTATTATGCTTTGATTATTATAGTCAAGAGTTTCAGGTATTAGGGCTTTTGGTGCATTGGGTGTTTTGAATGAAAATTTTAACACCTAACCCTTCCGCTGTGCCACCAAAACCCAACAGCTATTTATTGAGGATAATTTCTCTTTCAATGGCCCTACTTTCTACTATAGAAGCACTCTGTCCGACTTTGGTCGGCCTTGGATTTGGACTTCTGGTCTAACTCCCAATACTTTGTACCTTTTATTTTCTTTTCTTTCCTCTCTTAAAGGGATAACACCCATCCAAAAAAGATCCTCCCACTACATTCACCATCTCCTTATGGAGCTGGTGATCCTTCTCAAAAGTCTGTAGCAACCCCAATAGACTATGGTAGTTCACTACAGGCTTCGTCATTCGAAAATGATTGAGAAATGGTTGGTAGGATTTGGGTAGGGAGTTCAGGATTGCATCCTTCCCAAGCTGTTTGTGCAAGAGAAAATAGAGTTTACTCAGATGCTCAATCTGTTCGATCATATACAATACATGATCGGTGATCGATGCTCCCTTCCTCATCCGAGTATTAAAAACGGCACAACTAGTCTTATACCGCTCAACATCGTTGGGAGTACCAAAGACTCATTCAACACCTTTAACATGTCTTCTGGCTAAGTTTTTTCTAAATTTTGATTGAACTCATTGTTCATGGCAGCCCGCATTATGCAACGCATTATGGTGCGGTCGTGAGTCAGTTCAAGTAAGTGCCTCCAACCACACCACGAGCATTAAGAGCAGGCTTCTTAGGTGTCAGATCTGTAAGGACATATAAGATTCGCTCGTGCTCAAAGACTATTTTAATTTTTGATATTAGTTATCGAAGTTGGGTCCCGTCAATTTCTCACTGTCCAACAGTGATCAGAGCGATAAGTTTGAGGCCATAACTGTATAAAGAAAATAAACCAAATCAGTATATGAATTGAATTAATTAAGTCTAAAGATATGGACTTTAGTCTAAAGATTCTCTCACTATTTTATACGAATTGATAGCATTTACCTCTAATTTGAGAAATTATCTTAATTCCTTAGTGGGTACTAGAATCCACACAGACTATACACGAGCCCGACTTTGGTCGGCTCATCTATGTGCATCTATGGGTAGGTTCTTTAACCAATTATTTCACCAAATAATTTTTAGTAATTGATTTAGCCTCAGATAATTTTTCAATTGATTTTGATCTTCTTTGCAAGCCCTAGTTAGGTCCTGTTAGATGTGTGCCCTAGAAGCCCATCTTAGCTGATGCATATATTTCTCTAGGACATATTTTTATACTTGTCGGATAATTTTTTATTACCAATCATATTGTATGTATCCATGATTTATCCTAAAATTAACTAAGATAATTTGTATATTCTCAAGGTGTTGAGAATTTGAGACATACATCATTAGTAGTTAATTTCTAAATACTTTCGATCGTAGGATCGTCACGGAGGACAGTGATCAATCTATTTAAGATCGATGCACAGATCACCTTCCTTCTGGACAGATGGGTCTTGAGTGGAGACACTGGGGTGAGAGTGTAGGTGGTTATTAGAGAATAACTTACACTGAGCATGACCAACACGAGAAACCACTTGGATGTCTACTCACTCATCAGTGATTTTCTCAATGCTGCAGTAGTATGACTGGTCCTTTGATCTACGGTGTGTTGGTTATTCACAATGAGGCTACTTAGTTTGACTGTACATTTCTTGGTCCCTAGCTGTTCGGATCCTTGCTGTGTTGTTGGCTATTGTAGGTTCAGATTTGCTGTTTGGAGTAGGATGCACCTAGATAGAATCTATCGATCTTAGTAGAAAAGAAGTAGTCCTATATGATTCATAAGATTGAGTTTAGGAAGTCTCCGGCCAGAGCAAGAGTGAATACTGAAAAAGAGTTTTTATAGGATTCATAAGTGAACTCGAGTCAAGCCAATCTTACGTATGACTGACGATGGAGTTTGACGAGTTTTTCATGACCTTCGTCTGGTCAGAACTCATGATAGAGGAATTGAACATATGATAACTATACTTAGGGGTTCATACTTTTATTCTACTAGATTGCCACTACATACTGCTAAGCATCACTGGTGGATTATGAGACTCATCGGGTGTCATCTTGATGATCGATGATCCTCGAAGGGGAGAGTTGAAATTTTTCAACCCATAGAGATATTGTGATGGAGATCACAATATATCTCACTATCAAATAAAATGAAACCTATGGAGTCACACATAAAAAAGATTCTTATCCGATCAGATGGCTGATCGATGATTATGGATCATTGAAGGGTAAATTATCAATATGATTTATGATTAATTTTATGCAAATATTGCAATTAAGTAATTCACTAAGTGTTAGTGAATCATGAAGGGATTAATTAGCAATTAGATTGCTAATTGGCTCAATTAGATTGAGAATTGAGCTTCAAATTAGGTCTAATTGAATTAGATTCAGTTTGACTTAGATTGGATTTGATTGGATCAAGCCAATTATGAGGGAGATTAATTGTTGATTTGATCAAGACTTGGGTTCAATCAATGTCTGATTAGATTGAGATTTAATTGAGGAGATCAGGTTTCTAATTTGGTTAGGTTTCTTCTCCCTTTGGGTCCAAACCACATAAGATTTGGTTTGATATAAAATAGAAAATCTAGAATCCCAAACCCTGAGACTCTTCAATGATTTGGTTTGAGCCATGATCCTTATCCTTTCCTAATATGAATATGATTCAAATCAAAAGGATAAGGTAGGTGGTTTCATGATGAGTCATGATCCTTATTCTTTCTAATATAAATATAATTCAAATCAAAAGGATAAGGCAGGGTGATTCTTGATAAGTCATGATCCTTATTCCTTCTTGTTTTGAATTTGATTCAAATCTAGATAAGGAGATAAGAAGGAAACCAATCAAGGATTTTATGGAAACTTTTGATGGCAGCCCCTCCTCCAAACCCTAATCCCTAGCCCTTCTTATAAAAGGGTTCAATACTTGGATGCCTAAAGTAAGAAAGAAAATAAGAAAAATCCTAGCCCTCTTTCTTCTTCCTCCCATTCTTCCTAGTTCTCAAGAGAGTCTGTGAGATCTGTGAGATAACAACCTTAGCCATCAAAGAGAAGTCTTCTACAAGAGAGCTAGCACCCCGGTGAAGATAGCTACCTCTGGTTAGAATGAGGCCTCGTGTGGATACCTGTGGAGGCCGGATGCATGCGCGGCTAAAAGAATCTGATCAGATCCACGATCATCAGCTGCAGTGTAGATCGACCCACGCAAAGGTATTGAGATTTGATCTCAATATGTTTTCTTTTATTTTTTAGATTATGTGCATGTCATAGATCCAAGGGCTCAGATAGTATAGATTAGATCTATTGCATGTGGGGTTAAAGCGATTTAACCTAGATCTATTTTCTGTTGTGATCAAAAATTATTTTGAAATTCATGCATATAACCTACCTAATTCTAACAGTGGCATCAGAGACATTGATTTTTCTTGACATGTATAATCTAATTTCTAATTTAGATCTGAAAGTATGAGTGATTTAAAATTGATCTTGTGCTGATATAAGGTTATCCTGATATAGGGTTAACCCCCTATATTGAAAAGATTGTCCTAGCACAAGATTGATAGTTTTTGAAAAACTATTTTTGAAACTTTCAAATCAATCTTTTAGATCTAAAATCAGATTTATTTAATCATATTAGATCTGAAATTAAAATGATTAAAAATTTACATCAAACTGATATAAGGTTATCCCGATATAGGGTTTATCCCCTATATTGACAAGGTTGTCCTAATCCGATACGAATCGATTTTTGAGAAGATATTTTCAAAATATTTTAATTATTATTTTAGATCTAATTTTATACATATGAGATATATGTTTTATTAGTTTTAAATCTAAACTTAATATATATATATATGTGTGATATATGGTTGTAGTTTCGATCTAAAACTGTATGCATGTGAGACATGCTTTAAATATAGATCCTTTAATACATATGTTAGATCTAAAATTATATGCATGATTTGTTTTAGATCTAGATGTTTATGCATATGTCCCTATTGGCTTGTCTCCATTCATTTTCTTTCCCAGATTGTACCATTAGCCTTCCCATATTGATATGTATTTTTGATTAGTTTTAGATCTAAAAATGATGTACATGATACATGGTTTGTACATCCATGGTCTAAAACTTACTTTTCAGTCAAACCCTAGATCTAAAATCATAGGATCTTTATTTTTGTTGCATGGTAAAGTTGTTTAGATTTGAAATTATTTTTATCTAAATTAAACTTTAAATGATGCAAAAAAATATCAAAATATAAAATTATAGCTAGCACACCTGTCGAGCTGACTCGATTTTATTCGAGTCGACTCGAGTCCCTGGTGAGTCGATTCATTCTTGTCGGAGTCGACTCAAATCTATAGGCTAAGGCTTACAATTCCTATTCATCTTAGATGAGTCGACTCGAGATCCAGGGTGAGTCGACTCATGTCTACGGATTGTAAAATTATATATGATACAATATTAATTGATTTAGATTAAAAGTTATTTTGACATCTAAACTGAACCCATATCCATAATGCACTTAATTGAGAATTAAAATTTGAATTAAAGATCTAAAATTATGAATTTAAGATCTAAATTTCAATTGCATAAAATATGGGCTTGGGTATGGGTTGAACCAATTAGGTCTAGAGATTAAACTACAATAGGGTCCATGATTAGATTAGGTTAAAACCCTTTTTGATTTTGAGCAGTTGATCGGGCCTAATCAAAAGTTGATTGGGATTAGGTCAAAGGGGCTCAAAATTGAGTTTAGTTATAGTTAGTCAAATTGATTCACATGTGAAGTGAATTATTAAATTAAGATCGAATTTAGCTCAGTGGTTCAAGCCCGGGTCTATAAGTTAACCTGATCGATTCTAATCAACCAATTTGGTGTCTAAAGCAAGTCTTAGATGGTGGTTCTTTAATTGGTTCTATTATCTGGCCTGGCCAATTCGTTGGTATCTAAGGAAAGCAATAGGGGGACCCCACTCATCTTCACTTATCTGGCCATTTTGGAAGATTATGTTTTATATTAGGGTACTTGTTAACTCGAGTTCATCCATATCGACTAGGTTGATCAAACATGGGATGATGTGCTGACCTAAATCAGATTAGTCATCTACATTAGTTGTATGTGACTATTAGAAGAAATCTGAACCTAAATCTCCTCACTAAATATTAAGTCTACTGATCTTCTACCGTTGTAGAGATGCAGGTGACTTTTTCGATGTTGATCATTCTTGGTTGGTTACAATGATTCGGTTACATCAGAAAGGCACAACCACTCTATTGGTATTAAATGCTCTAGGGTAAAGAAGGAGTTGGGCCCAATAACTGTTAAGTGAGGGACCCAATGATGACTTTGCGCTCGCTAGTGAATAGTGAGTCAGACTTAACTAAAAAATGTGCCAATAACTGTTAGGTGAGGCCACAGGACTTAGAGACTAAGTTGCTGCAACATGCTTGGAGAAGTATTTGGATAAAAATTATCCATGCATTAGTATATATGTTACAATAACTGTTAGGTGAAGTGCCGTACATCAATGAGACCATAGCACCCACTAGAATCACTCATCACATTAGGGTTTTCGTTTCTCTATCCGAAGAGTGTGAGAGACTCAAAAAAATTAGTGGAAGCCTTTGTTTGTTTTAAAGTTTTAGAACAAACTTTTACAAGCACAATCATCTAATTAAATTATTACTCTCTGTGGTTAATTCTATCAGCTTCCAACCCTCTAGCTTGAATCCTAGAGATCAACCACTTAACTGAAACCAGTTACATATTCTGGCTCAGAAATTTAAGAATAGTTTTTAGCTTTTTAGAAATTAAGCCATATTCTTAGCCAGATTAACCCAATATCATCAGCTTATCCAAGCCATAGTCGACGAGCTATACTTGACTAATGGTTGGATATTGACAATTAGGTTAGGTGCTATAAATTGGAGTCCATGGTTGATGAACTCCAATATGTGCATAAGGACATATAGACTGCCAACAACATGCTGATTCATCTACAACAGTTGTGAGATGATCAAAGTCGTACAGCGTATAAGATGCATGATGGGTAGTTTGTCCATGATCATTGTTTGACAATAATCAAAGACATTGAAAAGCTTGAGAAGCTCGATATGACCATGCACAAGAAATTACTAATGGATTTGATCCTGCAATTTTTGATTCAAATAGGTAGTTTATGAAACTATTATATGAATAAATATTATAGCACCTTAACTAAATTGGTCAATATGTTGATAACTAAAGGAACCCTGAAATGTTCAAAAGTACATATATGAAAAGCCTAAAGAAGCATAGACACATCTTTGAAAGATATGTCAAGTTGCTCAAATTTGATCTTATGATTTTCTCTTCTTCCAGTTGAGTATTAGACTCTAGTGCATGTTACACACTTCAATAGAGTGTCTAAAAAAAGGAAGAGGGATGAAGAAAGGTGAAGTGACTATTTTGAGTCGGTAATGGTGCAAAAGTTACACTGTGGCCATGGGCACCTAACCTCGGGGATTATCATTTTGAATTTAGTTCTCTAACATTTGTATGGTGATGCATATGTAAACATATTCGAGCAAACAGTGAATGCCATTGGTTTAAAAATCTAGAAATCAAATAACCTAAGTATATAGGTGGTTTTTAGGCTAGGTCATATAGGAAAGAATGATTTACCGACTGGAGAATATAAGCCTTTGGGCTCATTGACTGTTGAGTCATATCTATTCTGTGAATCATCTCTTTGAGAATTAATGATCATGTTGTCCTTTGTGGGACAAAGAGATAGGACCACTGAGATACTTATCCTAGTACACATTTGATGTGTGTGGCATATTTGATGAGTCATACGAGGAAGGTTATATCTACTTCATTATGTTTATCGATGATCAGCCACGGTATAGGTATGTATATGAGATACAAATTTGAAGCCTTTGAAAAGTTCAAAGAATTCAATATGAAGTAGAGAAGCAAATCAAAAAAAATTCTAAAGGTACTTTGATTAGATCGAAGATGCAATACCAAATAAAAATTTCATGATTATCTCTAAAATATGGTATAGTTTCATAATGAAATCCTCCTAGTATACCTCAGCTCAACGGGATATCTGTGAGGAGGAATGACACTATATTAAATATGGTCTAGTCCATTATGAGTTTCACTAATTTAACCTTTGTTCTTTAGGAACAAGCTTTAATTTTAAAATTTAAATTAGGTTCCTTCTAAAGTTGGTTCCATCACACCGTATGAGATATGGTATGGTGGACAAGTTAGAGGATAGGTCTTGAGAGCTCGTTTATAGGATATCCTAAAAGGTTTGGGATGCCACTTACTCCTTTCAGTGGTTCACGATATGATTGTGACAAATCATACTATTTCTTGAAATATTGGGAGGATGAACTCAAAGAGAGAGTCTAAAGAACAACGAGTCATAGGACCTGTAGAACTTTTTCATGATAAGCCAGTACATGTAGTACCTCCTCCACCTTATAGATTTAGTAGGATCTTCCATCCTTCTGAAAAAATTTGGTATTCTTACAGAAGATTAAGAGAAAGTGTTTCTCAAGAGAGATTGGAAACATAGAGATGATCCTGAAATCTATAATGAGATGATATTGAATATCGACCCTGAGAAATAGATGTGTAAATAGCCCTACTGAATGGATATCTTTGGAAGGTATCTATATGCAGTGGTCGATGGATTTCACTTCCAGTGATAAAGATTACACTGTAAAATCTATTTATGGATTTAAGTGAAGTCAGATTAAGTTATTTTAATAATGTAATCAAATTATTATTTTCATCAAAAATGAGGAATCATGTGTTTACATGAAGGTCAGTGGGAGGGTCCCATACTGATATCGGTTATGATGTAGTTGCATATATAATTCTCATCAAAGACCTAGTGCAAACATCCTATATTCTGGGAGTAAAGATTTATAGAAATAGATCTTAAAGGATATTTGGTTTTTCACAGATAAGTACATAAAAGAGGTGCTGAAAGGGTTCAGTATAGAAACCTGTAAGAGGGATCCATTATCCTCTAGGGCATAGGTGTATGCCATGCTATGTCCTCAATTTCATATATCTTGCTGTAAGAGTCACAAGCAGATATTTATCAAATCCAGACTGAGAGCACTGGATTGCTATGAAAAACATCCCTAAGTACTTGAGAAGTACTAAAGGTTTATTTTGATCTTTGGAGAAAGGTTAGAGCTAAGAGTGAGAGGATACATTGATGGTAGAATATCTGCATCAGTATATATTCTTGAGTTATATTGGATTGGTATGTTGGAAGGATTTCAAGCAACTGATCAATGAAAGTTGAATATGCTGTAGATGTGCAAGAGCATTCTAATTCTTGTAATAGTTAAGGAACTTGATGTCATGACATCGAATGTCATGACACCGTACTGCAAAGATAATGGCCCATAGCCTTTACTGAGGAGCCAAAGTCACACTAAAATCCATGTTGGATTTCGATCATGCAGCAGAAAGTGAATTTAATTTTTTTAAAAACATACATATCGAAAGCTTTAACAATTAAAGCTGTCAAACTGAAACCTAAACCCTAGAATCACCTTGTAGATGTCGAACAAAATAAAATCAAGCATACAATGAGATAAAAATTTATACTTTCTCCAATGAGTAGAATGGTAAGATGGTGATCTTCATGAGACTCCAAAATAGAAGTACTTCAATGGTGATCTATATGAAAGTTGGTCAAGGTTCTTCCTAACCGGTGTGCTACCATAGCCTTTTCTTCACAAGAACACTGTCGGCTTCGAACTTGAAGAACGATCGCACCAATACCCAGTTGCCTTGGATTTTATCATTAAAATCACACCAAGAGAATTCTCTCTAGATGTCTCACAATCTAGGATTTGATTTTGTGCTCCAACACATGGAAAAATCAAACCCTAGGATAAGCTAGCAACACTTGCTAATTTCTCACCACCCTTCTTACTATTTTCCTCTCAATTTTTTTTGTTTTTTCTCAAATTTTTTTTAGATTTTTTCTCCCTTATCACATACCAAATAGCTCTAATTTTCATCCAAAATTCAGTACTTAACCCATATGGGATGCCCCATATAAATAGGCCAAGAAGGGACGTGAAGAAGCACCAAAGGGCGGCAACTCTTGGCACTCCAAGTCTTCATGTAGAGAATTAATTCTCTGTGGCTTTAAGTGGCATAGAAGAGCCTTCACATTGAAGGACTCCTCTTCTTCTACACCCCATAAATCTCTTATAAAAAATCAACATGTGATAATTAAGAAATCGGAGAAAAATAAGGAGATGGATAAGAGTCTTCATGAAGAAGGACTCTTCCACTTCTTAATGCAATAAAGGTGGCAGCAATTATTTTGGCATGAAACCTAGTGGGCATGGAGGTCTCCTTCCACACTTAAAATACTTCCAATTTGAATAAGAGTCCAATTAAAATAGACCCAATCCAATCAGGTCAAAGGTAATAGATCTAGTTTAGCTCAAACACTTTGAACTTAACCAAATTAGAAACTTGGGTTAACATAATGTGCTAGCATATCAAATTAACCTCTAAAATTTATATTAAATCCTAATTAAATTAGATCAAGATCAAATCTCAAAGTGTGTGACCCATTAGGTTCCAAATCTAGCCAGCGGTGGACACAGACTCTTGACCTAACCTTAATCCGATCAGATTAGGTCAGCTCAAGAGTCTCAATCAATTAGGACTCTTCTTAATTAATTCTCAAATTAAACTCTTTTAATTCTGATAAGTCCATAAGTTAAAATTGATATCTAGCAACATATCATAACTATCCCAAAGATTTAGAATTTTAGTTGAAATTATCAAAATATCTTTCAATGGCAAGTTGCTGTATAATTTAATTTTTCAGTCAAACAACATCCCAGATGAGCTATGGATATGAAATTATGTCAAACCTAATTACTTATCTATATATATCTCGATTATAAGGTGATGATTCAGTTGATGATACATTAGAAATATCTTTCTAATTATCATCCTGCTTTGGCTAAAGATTTTCAGAATCATGAACCTATGAGTTCACATAGGATGTTCGTTCTCTTTATTAGGAGTGACTGATCTCTTATTGATTACTCACAACCTCCATGCATACTTTACTATATCCAGAACACCCCACACAAAGATCAAAGAACTAAGTTAGGAAGTGAACCAAAATATGGATTCATGTACACAAGGTACCATGGCGATCTTAGGTCAAATGATCACTTACACAACTCCCACTAGAGAATTATCAACTAACATGTAAATAAGACTCCATTAGATATTCTCTCATAGGTCTATTAAGTAAACTCATTCTCTAATGAGCACCCACATCCTTATATTAATATCACCACACAAGTGGTTGTGAGATCAACTGAAAGAATTATATCCTACAAGCCAATCAGATATGGGATGCGATAGGGTATTTATTATAATTTATCTTTCAAACTCATGTAATTAAAATTAATATTATTAATAAAATTGATATGTTTGGTTCATTATATGATACACTTTATAAATTTTAAGATTATAAAGAACCCCATAGGTCTAGGCAATGATTTTAGGGCCATGATGAGATCACGTCAGTGAGATCTAAATCTTTGATAGCTCTGATCTAAAATATTTTTAGTCGTTGGTATATTGAGTCAGAGATCAATGATACCG
>KE507132.1:1334-15290 GCA_000441515.1 Elaeis oleifera
GGATGATAGCGATAGCAATAGCAATAGCATAGCAAACAAATCAGATTGAGAGAAGAGAAAAGAGAGAGAAAGGCATGAGAAGAGAGAGAGGTCCTATCCCTTTGGCCTCTCCCCTTGTTGCCGCCCTCTTTCTTTGGGCATGGGGTCTCTTTAGGTGTTCCACCTGCTAGTTTGAGGAGGCACACTAGCACATCTCATCTCTCGATTGATTGAGTTACTAAGCTAATTAGATTGGAGTTCATCCTACTTTCCTGCGGCATCTGACGTGTATGCGAAGTAGAGGGTCTGCACATCCAGACCTCCGTGAAGGTTTATATCAGATAATTTGAGATTTGATCCCTGATTCTGCTGTGTTTCAGATAAAGATTTGATCATTAAATAAGTAGAATATTAAAATTTTAGATGCAACCTGGACATCCCAGAGGGAAATTGTTTCTCTTCCCTTCATGGATGATCGAAGGAGGAAACCCTAGAGCGTTGAGAGTCAAGAATGAGATGGGATGAAAAATAGAATGAGACTGAAGTGGCGAATAGTGGAACCACCGAATGACCAAATTGAAAGTCAGAATTTGGAACCCCAAAAGCCTAAAGCCTTAAAAGGATCCAGTTGTCATGGGTTAAATGAGTTATAATCCGACCCGATCTGACCCAACTTATTTATTAAACAGGTTAAATGGATCAGCTATCTGAAACCTAAATCCAATTTGATTATTAAACAAGTTAAACAGGTCAATCCATTTATGATCTGATTCCATTTAATGCAAACCCGAACCTGTTTAAAGCGATCGAATGTGGGTTGGATCGATTTTTGCCACCCTTATGATTCGGTCTATCTGAGTAATCATCACTGACAACAGTCGATAATTCAATAATGTCAAGTTCGAAAAATTCTGTACAAAGTATCATATCATCCACAAGCTTACTTCAGTCAAACATCCGCAATCCAATGGGGAAGCTGAGGTGACCAACAGGATGATTTTGCAAGACCTAAAATAAAATCGATCAAGCCAAAGAAAGCTGGGCCGACAAATACTACAGTATCCTATGGTCTTACCAAACAACTTCTGAAATTCTGATCGGAGAGACTCCATTCAAGTTGGCATTCGGGACAGAAGCCATAATCCCAGTTGAAATCGGCTGACCTTCTATTCGGATGGAACATTATGACGAATCAATCAATTCGGATAAGAGATGAGCCAACCTAGATTTGCTCGAGAAAATTCAGAGACAAGCTCAACTAAGGATAGCATCATACCAATAGAGGGTGGTTCGATACTACAACTCCCGAGTCAAACCCAAAGTCTTCCGAATAGGAGACTTAGTCCTTAGAAGAGCCAAAATCTCTAAACCAACTGAGCAAGGAAAGCTGTCTCTGAATTGAGAAGGTCCTTACAAGATCTCAGCGGTTCTACATCGGGGGGCCTACAAGATTGAAAGTTTAGACGGCATAAAAATTATTCATACCTAGAATGTCAAGAATCTATGAGTGTACTATCAATAAGAATATCTTCATCAATAAAAAGGTCTTCTTTTCTACAATTCTGTGCCCAGTTGTTCCAATACTTAAAAATCTATAGCACAATCACTCCCACATCGGCTAGCACCTGACAAAGTGTTAGTCGGCTGATACCCGATTGATGAAGCCAAGAGTGGGCCCATTTTTATATGGATGGGTCCATCAACTGTGAGCACGCTTGCTAAGGCTCAAGGGCCGCAGAGCCAAGTTGAGCATGAGACCTAGGCGAAATTACTGTGTTATTTGGCTAATACCTGATTAACGGAGCCATGAGATTCGGCGTCCAATGGCGTATCTATCTGGGTGCCCACGAGCTCGACAGGATCCATAAGCCATGGAGCCATAACATCCAGTGAAACAAATGTGGTGTTCGGCTGATAACCGAACATCAAAGCTGTGAGGTCCAAAAATCGCCAATGTACTCGCAACGGTAGAAGGGCTGTGAGTACAGAAGCTGTGGTCTGCCATAACATCCGAAGAAACAATCATGGTAGGTTGGTTCAACACCGATTGGCCAAGGATCCATTGATCCAAATTAGAAATAAGAAATTTCTCCGAGTTTTACTTAACGAAATAATCTACGATGAACGATCTATGGCTACGACTTCAATCTGATCAAGTTTGCCTACAAAATCAACTACATGACTTAAAAAATTTCTCAAGTCTGTTACTTTGGTTACAACCTACTCGATTTGCTATTCCTACCAACTACTTCCTTCCTTGCCGACTACATAGTCAATCTCGCAGAAAGATAAGAAAATAAGCAAAGGAAAAAAGCGCGCATACGAATCAAATCGGATGACTTAGAAATTGAAAGAGAAGATCATTTCATTAAAAGAGTTCAGTACAAGAGAGCAAGATAAAAAAATTACAAGGCAAAGATCGAAAGCAAAGGAGTATAAAGAGGAATCTAAGGAGAAGGCTGGGGACGATCCTCCTCAGCCTCTGCTCCCTCATTGCTCAAGTCATCCCTATCAGCTTGTATTGAGTTCAGATCTAGCTTGGGCACGAAATGGTGGATCTGCTTCTTATATTTCTCAAATTCGAGCAGGTACGCATTTGTGCCGGCATCAACAAGCTCCTCCTCATACTCCTTTGAACTTCGAAACTCATCCAGAGCTCAAGAAGCAGCTTCCTGGGCTCGAGTCTCTATCGCTGCCAGTTTCTCTTTCAACTCAGTGGCAGCCTTCTCAGCCTCCTTGGCACCATTCTCAGCCATCTCGGCTGGTTCTCGACCTTTTGCCTCTTCCCTCTCTCCCTGATGAGGGCGCTCTCAGCTGACTCCATCTCCCTCTGGTAGTCGACCTTCAACTTGCTGAACTCCTCTTTCTCTTTCTCCTGTCGAATCGTCGAATTCGCCATCTCGACCTCCAGCAAAGTGATCTTCTCTCGGCTCTTCCTTTCTCGCTCCTCGACAACGTGAAGGAGCTCTTCAGCAACCTCGGCCCTAGTCCGAGAAGTTTGGTCCTGGTCCTCCAATTTGGTATTGAGTTGGACAAACCCAGTCAACCCCTCAGCCAGAATGATAACATCGTGGATCATCTATAAAATAGAAAAAGTGGCTAAGTTATCTACTTGGCCAATAACTATTCAGGAGTTAAACCGAATAAGGGAATGTTGAAGACTTACTCTGATCAACGATATGTAGGCGCTCGACTGAATCTTTCCGATTGGAGATGCCTTCTTGACTTTCCAATCGGTGGACAGCATGACCATCCTCGCTAACTCCTCGACAAGTCAATGGTTTCGGAGAGTCTGATCGGTCACCTTGAAGCGTATCCCGATCGCGATTGTGGCCTCTCTAGAAGAGGTATCCGGACCATAGTCGGCCGTGTAGGTAGGGGCACCCTCCTTTGTAGGGCTCTTCCTCTTATCGGTAGCTTTCTGACTAGGTGTCCGGCATCCTTCCGACTCGGCTTGGATCAAAAGGGCATATACCACTTCGGCCGGCCTTGCCGATGGCTCGACGACTACCACATTCTTATTGGTCAAGGGCGAAAATGCTTCAGTGACAGCCGATGGTGAGGAACACTTCGACAGTGGTTAGGGCGGCGATGGTGGCTGCATGCTCCTCGGCACCAGAGGAGGGGACTCTTCTCTCAGCTTCTTCAGTGGTTGAGAGAGACCGTCGGGCCCAAATATTGCATTCATCTTTTTCTTCCGAACTGCCTGCTTGAGGGATTCTGTTGAAAATCTCATGCCTACATGAATACGACTAAGAAAGGTTAGTCTATATACAAATAAAATTTATGAAAGGTTTGCAAGAAAAGAACTACCGAGATGGCTTGTTAGGCTTATCCCGGCATCGTAAAGGGATTGCTCCTTGAGTAGCTCCTAATGCAGAGGAATCTGGACTTCGAAAAACTTCTCGTACGTCTTTCAATCTTCCTCCAGAACTATTTCATTTCTATTCGGAGAGAGATTGGAAGTCATCTAGGTCCAGTTGAAGGCCCATGGATAGTCGACGATAATATAGAAAAATTTGTATTTCCACCCGTGGATGGAGGAAGGAGGCTTCTTAAACAATTGCTGATGGGGCTGAGGACAGAAGAACCACCATGTCCATTTTTGGGGATGTTTCTTCAACACAAAAATAGTCCGAGACAAAGAAACTCAGGGCTCAACCCAAAGAAGATGACAAAGGACAACAAAACAAGCTAAGATCCTAAATGAGTTGGGGGCAAGCTATGCAGGGATGATCTCATATAGGTTGAGAATATTAGCGAAGAAGGGATGCATGGGAAATCTGGGATCTAAGGAACTCCTTATAGATGGCAATAATGCCATCAGGAGGATGAACAAGCCGGCCTTCTTCATCAAGCGCCATCAACTGATAACGATTAGGGCTGTGATAGTAATTCCTTAGTCGGTCGATAGCGGCCTCCAACAACTTAGACCTCTCAATGAGAGGTTCTCAATAGCCGATTGTTCATCCGACTCATTCGGATCTGAATGACCCTACTGAGAAGATGCCACTTTGGGTTCACCCTGAGGAACTTGGTCTCCCATGGGGCAGTTAGAGTTTGAGAACTACGATCTCTGACTGGGTTCTCATCTCCATACTCTCTACCAATAGAAGTCATGAGCAGAAAGAGAAAAGACTCAAATGAAATCTCAAAAAGAGGAGAAGATCGAGAAGAAAACCTCAAAAGGAAAGGACCGATGACGAAGACGACGGTGGCAAAGATCGACGGTAATGGAAGGCCGATGCCAGAAGAGATGGCTCGCCTACAGCAAGACCTAAGCTCTCTACAGAAAGGGAGGGGGCACGAAGGACTTAAGATAGGGCAGGGACTTTGGAACCGGAAGCAAGAACTAAGAAGATAGCCCCTATTTATACATCCCTTCAACGGTCAGGATTGACACTGAGTACCACATTGTACTCGGAGATTTCGACATGTGGCGGCAATCTCAGCCAATGATCTCGGTGCCCATTCAATGCACCACCACTCAGATCTCGTGAGTAAGCCAAATCTGTGTGATGATAAACCAGGCCAATGGATGGCTGACATGTGGACGACTTTAGTACGCGTGCTCATTATTAACCTGCTAGCTGATCTTCTACCATCAATATAAAAATTGCTTCGAGCACCATATCATTAATTATTGCACAACCTACGATGGACGGCATCGCCACACATTCTATGAAAAGACAAGACAACAATCCGCTCGATGAAGTGACAAGACAATTGAGCGGCAATCGGCAAAAGCAACTCGGACCTACATGAAGACGAACTCCCTTTGCCTGATTTACTGCACAATCGGACTCGAGAGTTAGGCGGCAGGTGTTAGGATAGATCATCGTCATTAAGCCGACTACCAGGCCTTCTTGGACTTGAGCAGACTAGAAGATCTATGCCGACTAGGCTATTGCAACTCAGCCCGACTCAGATTAACGAGTCTTGTCCGCTTTGATCTGCACCGACTACTACAATGGACACCTGATCGAGTAAGGGCAGCCTACTTCTAGTCAGCACTAGGCTGACTAGGCTTAACATGCCACCCACGGTCACCAATAGTCGACAGTGCTCAGTTTATAACCGACTTCTTACTCGATGTATGGATGACTACATCATTTTACAGTGTGGTATCACCCCCCGAGGGCCTCATTTTGTCGACTCTGACCATACATGCCTCTACTGACTAGCTGAGCATCAAATATGGCTGCCACACTATTCTGACAGGCCACACCAAGATCACGTCAATCAGACACCATACTCTGGATGGCTAGCTGCGCACCGTGATGGGATGCTACAAATTCATTAAATACACCCACAGGATCATTTATTACACCCCACGCATGGTAGTGTCAATCGCCTTGTGCGCGTCGAATAGAAGGCATGCCCGCCGTAGTTATTTAAAGATGCCCATGCGGCACCATGCAGCACCGTATGATGGGATATAATTGATATGATCATCTGTCCTCTCACCATCCATTTTGCTTCCTTTATAAATAGATGTAAGCGGGGATCCCTCCAGGTATGCACACTACTTGCAACCCAGAGACTCTGTCGCTCTTTCCTCTCAAGCTACCTCACTGACTTGAGCGTTGGAGAGTCTTCATCAGAGCTACCTCTGACGGAACTTCCTTTGCAGGTCCATCTTCTTTAGTGCCGAGCGAAGACCAGCGTCGCTGTTCGTCGAAAACCCCTTGCTCTTACCTTTGGCTTTGACTGTGTGCACCTTCTCTGGTGACAGCATACCATCTCCCAGTATTCCGTCGGTCTGTATTCAGGCACAGCAGCTAGTCGGCTCCAGGCTGACTACCGAAACCAGAGAAAGGCCGCAACACCTCTCTCTTCTAATCTCTGACTATAGCATCGAGGAGTTCTGGGATTTGGTTGGAGGGGTGAGGGCCGAAAATTCTAAGTTTTTACGCAATGTTGTGAAAACTAGACCAAAAGCCAAATAGACGGCTTCAAAACCCTATGAGTTGCCTCCGCCTCCATCGTCGGCTGCCTCTTCTCCCTTCCCTCCATCAGCCAATTTCTTGGATCGGGACTCGAGTGCCATTAACGTAAGCTGTAAGCTCGTAAGCCCTAAATCTAATCAAACGATTTAAAAAAACTCAGATCGGATCTATCGGTTCAACCAATTTTTAGCATTTTTTTTTATTTTTGCTGGTTCTAAACTTCTAAAAGCTCGGATGAGATATATATCTGGTCCACGATCGAATAAATTGAACCATTCGGTCCTGTCTGGGCTTCTAAACATTGGTTTTATGAGGGAGATAGAAGGTTTGGAAGCCTGCTGGCTCGAATCCGTGGATTTGGTTCTAACTCGTAAAGAGAAATTCTTTGTACACTGCCTGTGGTGCAGAAAATCGGATGTGGAGCACAACGCTTCACCCTATTAAGCCACGTAGCCATTGCTTTCTAATTTAATGCTCGTAGTTTTACTTTTCATTTGAAATTTTGGATGACGAAAATATTCATTTTCTTTCAAAAAAATTATGACATCCTGTGCCAATATTATGGAATCCTACATTGAAATTATGAATTTTTACACAAGATGTCATAATTTTTCATAGGATGTCATAAAGAAAAAAAGATATTTTCATAATTTTTTCAATGACAAAAATGCCTTTCCCTCTTTATGACATCCTATGAAAAAATTATGACATCCTATATAGAAAGTCATAATTTCAATGCAGGATGTCATAATATTGATACAGGATGTCATAATTTTTTTGAAAGAAAAAAATATTTTCATCATCTAAAATTTTAACAAAAAATAAATTATGGACATTAAATACGCATTGGGAAGTGGTGGCTACATGGTCCACGTTGGATTTTCTACATCGTAGGCAACGTGCAAAGAATTTCTCAACTCATAAAACCTTGAAGTCTGTCTGGTCAGCTATGATATTGGGCTGGTTGTGGTTGTGGGGCTTTGAAGAGCTAGTTGGATCATCTGATTGGACCGCATAGTCCAATTAATAAAGGATAGATATTTAATATAGTTTAATTTATTTTCTTAAAAGTTTTTTAACCAAAATGTCCTTTCTCTTTTTTTACTCTATTTTGTTCATGCTCAGCTAGAATGTCATATAATAATAGAATATTATAACATCAATAGGACGTCATAGAAAATAACAATACATCATAATTATGGTATGATATTCTATTATATTTTATAAATAATTATTAAAAAATAATATTATGCACAGGATGTCATAACATTATTTGGAATATCAAAGGTTTCATAAAAAATCATATAAGATATTAGAAATAATAATAATTTTTTTAATAACATCTTGAATAATATATATAATTTTTAATATCTTTATATTACTTTCAATAATTGTTCAGAATATTATAACAATTAACAGAAGGTCATAGAAAATAATAAGATATTATAATAATAGTATGACATCTTATAACATTCTATTGCATCTTATGAGTAATTATCAGGAAGTAATATTAGTGATATAGAAAATCAAATAAAGATATAGAAAGTTATATATATTATTTAAGATGTCATAAAATAAAGAAAAAAATTATTATTACTTCTTGATATAATATATGACTTCCTGTGAATCCTATGACATCCTGGACAATGCTTATGGAATCCTGTACTTAATATGATATTTTACGTCAGTAATATTACTTCTCAATAATTATTCATAGAATATCATACCATTATTATGATGCTTCATTATCTAATATAACTTTTCGTTGATTGTTATGATGTTCTATTATTATCAATGACTTCTAGACCAAGCATGAGCAAAATAGAATAAAAGAAAAAAAGATATTTATGTTAGAAAATTTTAAAAAATAAAGTTAAGCTGCATTAAATGCATGCTCCATTATTAATTGTGCTATGTGGTCCAATTAGATAAAGCGCTATGCTTTTCCTTCATCGAAGGCAAAGAATTTCTCTCGTTGAAATATGGTAGGCTTTGATTGCTAGAAAAGTATTTAAATATAATTAATAATAAATTGTTATGAAATCAAAAATATTATGCTGCCAATCTTTTTTTTAATCAACAATAACCTTTATTAATCTTAAATTACATTGATCACCTCATTAACTTTCTCATTGGCATTAGCTACCACATGCACTCTCTCTTTTCTTTTCTCAATCAAATCAAACTTCTCTTATATAACTCCCATACAAATTAGACTCTTTGGTTCAATTTTAGCGGAGTAATCACTTTTTGCCCCTCCTAGGCACCCCCCTTTCTTTTTTTTCCTCTCCCAAATATAAAATTATTTTAATCATTTACTAACTTTGTCACCATGTTAACTATCACATGCACTGTCTCTTCTCTTTTCTCAATCAAATTACACTCCTTTCATAGCACTCCCATACTTTGGTTCGTTTTCTAAATTGATTGGGCCTATCGATTTTCTCTCCCTTATATTTTCCTGAAACATGCATATTGCACATCCAGTTTTTAATTTTGGTAAAATGAATATATATAGATTACAATTGCATGATTAAAAAAGAATATATCATACTTACATAATGTTAATTAACAAAAATTATGAGTGACATACAGTTTCCATTTAAAATCAGATGCTTCTTTCTTGTTGTAGTATCAATCACTTATTCTACTGCATTATTCATCCATGGAAACTGAGATTAATAGGATTAAAAGAAAAAAAATTGGTCTCTTCATATAACAATGAAGGGCTTTGCAAGAATGGCAATTGGTGCTATGCTTGGATTAGTTATTTAAAATGCTTTGCAAGGGCAACATATTGAAGCAGGAAATATGGATTGAAGATATGAAATAATAATGCAAAGAAATGAAATTTCTACATGAATGTCTTCTTTGTGCTTTGCCAAACAAGATATTAGTTAGGGTTGATTCATGTTTTCCATTTGCAAATTAAAGTGAGATCTAGTCTTTTGAATATCTGAAATGGAATTGTATATTGCAACAAGTCTTCATGTCTTTGCCAGACTTGGCATTAATTTCTTATTTTCTCTTACAAGATGAGGTAAACTATTAATAAGATAAACTTAATTTGAAATTTAATTTTTAATTAAAAATTTAAGTTGGATAGTTATGGATAGATAGAGATGAAGATGCTATCTTGATTGGTTGTTATCTTAATAGAGTTGGTTGTTATCCTGTTATTTTAATTAATTTAAGGTTATATATATGATGTATCACAAAGAATGTAATCAATCCATTGAGAAAATAAAAGTCTCGTTTTGTTCCTTCCCAGCCTCCATCTTTTTTCTTCCTTTTCCCTTCCTTAAGATTTCTCCTTTAATCAATTTGGTATCAGAGCCTTGTTATTTCTTTTTTTGGAGAGATGGCTAGTAATCTACAGATCCAAGTCCCTTGCCTGACAAAGGAGAATTATGAAAACTGGAGCATTCAGATGAAGGCTCTGTTCATATGCCAAAATGTATGGGAGGTAGTCGAGAGAGGCTATAAAGAGCCTCAAGATGAATCGATGCTCCAAGCAAACCAGCGGGAGATCCTAAACAACTCAAGGAAGAAGGACAAAAGATTCTATTTTATATTTATCAAGGCCTAGATCAAACAAATTTCAAGAAGGTGTCCGCAGCCGCCACCTCCAAACAGACATGGGATATTCTCTATAATGTTTACAAAGGTATTGAAAAGGTGAAAAAAATTTGCCTTCAGACACTCCGACATAAGTTCGAAGCATTATAGATGACAGAGTCTGAGAGCATTGCAGATTACTTCACACGGGTTCAGACCATTGTGAACTAGCTTCGAAGAAATGGCAAGAAGAACCTAGATGATGTTCGTGTGATTAAAAAAATATTACATTCTTTACATGATAGATTTGACCATGTTGCCACAACTATCAAAAAATCAAAAGATCTCGAAGCCATGACTGTAGATGAATTGATGGGTCGCAGCAATTATATGAGCAATGAATCAACAAGAAAAAAAATGAGCTGATCGATCAAGCACTTCAAAGCAGACTCACATTGAAGGAAGGATTCAAAAGTGCTGAAACTGATCAAGGATAAGGTCGTGGTCGACGTCATGGCAGAGGCTTCGGACGTGGATGAGGATGTGGTAGAAGAGGATGTGGAAGATAGAGATGATGTCCACTTCAGTCAAAATAGTCCTCACGAAAGAGAAGCTTGGAGGAACAAATCAAAGGTTCATTGTTACATTTATAAGAAGCTTGGTCATTTTGCTTATGATTGTTATTACAATAAAGATAACCAAGTAGAAGAAAATGCTAACTATATTCAAAAAAAAGAAGAAGATTTGTTGTTGCTAGCTTCTAAAGAAGGTGGAGGAAAGAACGAGAGCTGGTATTTGGATAGCGGAGCCTGCAACCATATCTGTGGACATAAAGATATATTTGTAGAGCTAGATGAATCAGTGGGAGGCTATGTTCATTTTGGTGATTCTTCAAAAATTTTGATAAAAGACAAAGATAAAATCCTAATCCGCCTAAAAGATGATAGCCATCAATTTATTTTTGAAGTATATTATGTGCTAGATATGAAGACTAATATCTTAAGTTTGGGGCAATTGCTTGAGAAAATTATGACATTCATATAAAAGATAAAAAGCTCTTTATAAGAAATAATTTCAACGACTTGATTGCTTAAGTTGAGATGTTAAAAACCAGATATTGTTCTTGACATCAAAAATGATGTAGCAAGATGCTTAAAGGCGTGTGTGAAAGATCTTTCATGGATTTGGCATCTAAGATTGGGACATGTTAATTTTGGCAACCTTAACACATTATCAACCAAGAAGATGGTATATGGCTTGCCATCAATCAATCATCCAATCAACTTTGTGAGGGGTGTGTTTTTGGAAAGCAACCAAGGAGTTTCCTCGTGAAGCAACTTATAGAGCCAAAAAGCCGCTACAACTTATTCATACGAATGTTTGTAGGCCCATAGTCTCTACATCCTTCGGTAAGTATCGGTACTTTCTTTCTTTATCGATGATTTTTCTCGAAAGACTTGGCTATATTTTTTGAAGGAAAAGTCTGAAGTGTTTGACAAATTCAAGAAGTTTAAAGCAATGGTGGAGAATGAGAGTTGCTACTTTATTAAAGCCGTTCGATCTGATCGGGGCAGTGATCACATCAAAAAAATTTGAAGATTTTTGTGAAGAGAATAGGATTCGGCTTCAGTTGAATGCTCTATATTCTCCTAAGCAGAACGGAGTGACGGAGAGAAAGAATCGCACCATCATCAACATGGTGTGAAACATGCTGAAGACGAAGAACCTACCAAGAAATTTGGGCCGAGGCGGTGGCTTACACCGTCTATATTCTAAATCACTGTCCTACTACAAGTTTGGAGATGGAGACTCCACAAGAGGCATGAACTAGGTGGAAGCCCAATATCTTGCACATAAAGACCTTCGGATGCATTGCGTACGTGCATGTCTCAGAGCAATGGAGGTCCAAGCTAGATGACAAAAGCATAAAGGCAATATTTATCGGGTACTCCTCTAAATCAAAAGCCTATAAGCTTTATGATCCTAACGGTTTCAAAATTATTATTAGCAAAGATGTAGAGTTTGATGAAGAAGGTATATGGAGCTGGCATAAAGTTGGAGAAATCGAAGAAGCACAAGCAAAAATAGAAGTCCAGGAGGCTACACCAACTTTTTTGACTTCGTCAACACCCTTATCTTCATCACCCTCTTCACCATCACCTTCGCCAGCATCATCTACATCCTCAGACTTTTCTTCAGAAGAAAGACCTTGGAAGATAAGAAGCCTACAAGAACTCTATGACATAACAGATGAACTGTATCTTATTTGCTTATTAACTAACTGTGAACCTCTAGAGTTTCAAGAAGCGGTAGAAGTCAAAAGGTGGAGAGATGCTATGGCAGAAGAGATGAAAGCAATAGAGAAGAACCACACATGGGAGTTAACGACACTCCCTGAGGGTAGAAGGTTATTAGAATAAAGTGGGTCTATCGGGCAAAGAAGAATGCAGAAGGCATGGTGGAAAAATACAAAGCCAGACTGATTACCAAAGGGTATAAGCAAAAGATCGAAATTGACTACAATGAGGTATTTGCCTGTCATTCGTATGGAAACAATTAGATTAATTATTTCTATTACTACACAAAATAGATGGTCTATTTTCAAATGGATGTAAAGTCAGCTTTCTTAAATAGTTTATTGATGAGAAATGTATGTTGGGCAACCTATAGGGTATGTCATAAAGGGGCATGAAGAGAAGGTATATAGATTGAAGAAGGCATTATATGGGCTCAAGCAAGCACCGAGGATTTGAAATGCGAGGATCGATCAATACTTCAAGTAGAATGGCTATATTCAATGCCCTTCTGAAAGTACATTGTATATGAAATAATAATAATGATATCTTACTTGCTTGTATGTAAATCATCTTATTTTTATAGGCAACAATCTGGTCATGTTTGAAAAATTTAAGAGAACAATGGTCTGCGAATTTGAGATGATGAACATCGATCTCATGTCTTATTTTCTTGGGATCAAAGTGAAGGAAAATAATAAAGAATTTTTATTTCACAAGAGGCTTATGCAAATGAGATTCTAAAAAGATTCGAGATAGAAGGTTGCAACTCTATTAGCACACCGGTGGTATGCGGTACCAAATTATCAAAGTACGAAGATGGAGAGTTAGTTGATGCAACATTTTTCAAAAGCCTAATCGAAAGTCTAAGATACCTGACATCATGAGACCAGATATCTTATATACAGTTGGGTTGGTAAGCCGATATATGGAGAAGCCAAAATCGATGCATCTCAAAGCCACCAAACAAATCCTCCGCTACATCAAAGGTATCATTACTTATGGCCTTTTATATTCAGTTTCTAATGAATTTTGGTTAGTTGGCTATTCCCACAGTGATTGGGATGGAAATCATGAAGATAGAAAATGCACCACTGATTTTACTTCTTTATCGACAATACGGCTTTCACATGGTTCTCAAAGAAGCAACTGATCGTGGCACTTTCTACATGTGAAGTAGAATATGTGGCGGCATCATCGTGTGTAGGCCATGTAATATGGCTAAGGAACTTACTAAAGACGGTGCATCATCCTCAACATGAAGCGACGAAGATTATGGTGGACAATCGATCGGCAATCGCATTGGCGAAGAACCCAGTTTTTGATGAGAGGAGTAAACATATTGACGTGCAGTTCCACTTCATTCGAGATCAAGTAAAGAAGAAGGAGCTCCAATTGGAGTATGTGAAGACTAGAGATCAAGTGGCAGATATTTTCACGAAGCACTTTGGCTTGGATACATTCAACAAATTGAAGACATTGCTTGGCATGATTGATGGAAGAAATTAAGTTTAAGAGGGATGATAAGATAAACTTAATTTGAAATTCAATTTTTAATTAGAAATATAAGTTGGTAGTTATGGATAGATAGAGATGAGGATGTTATCTTGATTGGTTGTTATCTTGATAGAGTTGATTGTTATCCTGTTATTTAATTAAATTCTAAGGCTATATAT
>KE507132.1:37587-55905 GCA_000441515.1 Elaeis oleifera
AAAAAAAAACATATTAAGGCACACGTTAGATAAGTAATATTACACCAACATACTGTTGCTGCAAATCTTCGATGAGGTGACCAACCGTGAGCCCAGATATTATATTTAATTATTAAATAATAAAAAATTTGTAAAATCAAATTCATTTATCGAAAGTTATCCAACGGAGAACCATCCGATGTTAAAATCAGTTAAAGATAAAAAAAAATAGAAAGAACCAAAATACAAGAGTAGAATGTTTAATAGCTAGTCAAAAAATTTTATCTCAATCCTTCTGCTTACTAGTTTATATAGGATAGAAATATTGTTATGATATAACTACTGTCCGTTAAAATTTAGAACGTAGAATTATTGCCTTGGACGGTTACCTTATTAATTATCATTAAAATTGAATAAAGAATGATTAGTGGATGGTTATTATATTCCACAATCTCATGAACGTGGACCAGCAATACTTATGCTAGTAACGTTTGGCTCCAATTTACTGTTGGGATTGAGACAGTAGGCAAGAAATCGAAAAATTGTTAGTCGGATATTAACAGCACATTGGACTTAATCAGCTCAAATCTGGCTTAATCTTGATTGATCATCATCGGTTGAATTCTGAATCGGATCATTGATTTATATAAAAACCGATATAATCCTCTTAATCGATCGTCCGTTTAGTCGGTTGGGAGACGGTGATTTACCCCAACACAAACTATCTCATGCAACCAAGTTTGCAGCATTTCATTCCTCCTCTTATCGCAATCCATGTGAACCAAAACCGCGACGGCCCCCAGTTTCGCGCACCATGGCAAACCGGAGCAGTTGGGTTTACCCAGAAAAAAAAAAAAAAACCGAAGCAGTTGGACTACGATCCCAGCAACACAGAAGCGACTCCTCCATCAGCATGTTACCTACACCTATCCAGATTCATCGGCTTTAGAAGCGTGTCAACTAATTATTCCAATTGCAAGACTGTTCGTTAGAGTTACTTTGTTTTGAAGCCAGATTCCGTGCTGACCCAACGGCAAACGTCAAACCAAAGGCACGTGGCTGCGCACGTTAGCGACCACCTCTTCTTGCCTTTTAAATTGAAGGCCGAACCATGCTCCGCCTTATATTCCTTTGCTTTTCGATTGAAGAAGAGAAGGGGAAGAAAGAAAAAGACTGAAAAAATGGAAGAGAGCCCAAGCACGATGGAATCGATAAGGAAATGGGTCATAGATCACAAGCTTCGGACTGTTGGTAATTTCTCAAATTTCTCTTTTTCTTTGTAATGTTTCCTGTCTACATATTGGCCAAATTCTTTTTTCTAACCCCGTCTTTAAAGGTTGTTTGTGGTTAAGCGGAATAGGGAGCTCGATTGCGTACAATTGGTCTCGGCCGAACATGAAACCCAGCGTTAAGATCATCCATGCAAGGTTTGGTTGAAACTAATCCTCTCTCTCTCTCTCAAACTAAGTTTTATTCATTTTAGTTACTTTATTTTATTTATTGCTCCATTATCCTCGACAAATTAAAGACCCTATTAAACAATGTTATCATATGTAGTAACCCTTTGGGTATCATTTTTCAATCCCATTGATATTTTCTAGCTGCTTATATTGGATTTAAACATGATGTAATTACAGACCACCCCTAAATCTACAAAAAATAATATTATAATTTATATTTATTGGTTTATCATAATTCCTTGACATGTTTGTGATTATTTCTTTTTATAATTTTGATCTCAAGTATAAGATTTGGCATTTGGCTGTGTTTATTTTACAGGTTACATGCGCAGGCTCTCACTCTGGCTGCCTTGGCCGGAGCAGCATTGGTTGAGTACTATGACCATCGGACAGGATCAGGATCCAAGGTGAACCAATACACCAAACAGTTCTTCACGATGGATACGCACCCACAGAAAGATTAAAGTCAGAAGAAGCAACTGCCTGCCTCCGTTGTTCCAAAGCCAGATGTTTTATTTTGCATGTAAAACGTATGTACAAGGAGAATAAGTGTTGGGATTAGGCTGATCTTTGGGGTCCGAATCCTTCTTCTCATTTCATTTATCAATGAAATGAGGTGGATTTCCAATTATTTTATGAAAAGAAACTAGGGGAGGTTAGTTCTTCCTGCTATAATCTTTTTTTTTAATTATGATGAGATCCTTCCATTAACACAAATCGTACTGTCCTTCAAGGCCAAAACTTCTTCTATTAGGGATGCTGCTTTCAAATAAATTATGTGGGAGATACAGCCACAAACTCTCCTTTTGTATCTCTTGCAATAATCCCCAACCCACACGGTGAACAAGTATAGAAGATAGCTACATCCACTTAAATTTATATGAACCATCTCTTGGAGGTTGCCATGGGACTAAGAGAAGAATTGTGATGAGGATGCTCTTGAGCTTTGTTCATCATAAGATTATCATATGTGTTGCTGTAAGGCTCCGAATGTGAGGTCGGTGTTGAACCAAGCTAGAGAGTTAAGAGTCGCATCGACGTAAATCGCGAGCGAAATATACAAAAAAAAATTTCAAGATCGTAAAATGTCCTTTGATTTAAGATCTTCCGATATTTAAGTCAGTCGGAGTTTAAAAATAAATAGTAAAAATAGAGAAATAGAAAGCAAGAGTGAGAGTTTAAGTAGAAGAAAATGGAGAGAACTTTGATTTTTTTGAGAATTTAGCAGAGTTTGTCTCCGTGAATTCAGACTTAGTTTGGACTTACTTTTCGAAGAGCATCTTGTTCTCTTTTATAGAGGGATCCTCTTTTATAGAAGGAGCTTATTTAGGTTTTAAAGAAATTTGTTAAACCATTAGAGATCTGTTAGACCGTTAGAGATTTGTTAGATTGTTAGACTATTGAAGATCTATTAGGTCGTTAGAGATCTGTTAGGTCGCTGGGTTATTGTAACAGAATGTTCAGCTATGCAGAGATCGTGGAATGGCTATCCATATAGCAAATGAGTTGAAATATAACTGAAAGATAGTTACGGCTAAGCTGGATGATAGCTGTCAGATAATTATCCGTACTTCTGATGTTACGTCGGTAAGAGATCGATATGGAATAATTGATATCAGTAAATCTGAACTAGAAGCCATGCCTTGAGAATCAGTAGTCAAGTCGGTCGATAATCGAAATAAGGTGAGGGAGATCAAAATATAACTGAGATGAGTGTTCTGCTTACTAGCAGTTCCGGACTAAGCCGACTTAGCAGATAATACTGAAGAGCCAGGTCGGTCAGAGGTCGATGTAACCTGAGAGTGTTATTAACTCGGATAATAATTTGCAGCCACGTATCTAGATGATGATAAGGTCGGTCTTTTTATGAGCTCAACTATCAGCCTGCTGATGAGGTCGGCCTCCTGATGAGGATAGCTTTAGTCGCCAAGAATACCTGAGTATGAGTCCCGAGGACATCAGCTGAGGTGGTATGATCCCTACAATACTTGCTTCTTACTTTTGAGTCTGAAGAGATCATTTTGGATGAAAGAAATAGTCCATGAAAAAAATTTCAGCTTATCCGAAATGACGAATCTATACCGTTTGGTTCAAATGAACAATTGCATCCTTCCACTTAAGCTTGGAGTGGACAGGTCGGATTTTCTGTATATCTGATAGAATTTTAATCCTTGATGCCTTATTTTGTGAGGTTTAACATTTTTTGATGAGATCTAATCTAAAAATCGGATATCTCATTTTTGATCTTGGTCCTTTCGGAACTTTGGTCTAATCGAGGCTTTGGATTTTCGTGAGGTCTAATTCAGAGATCTGAGATCTCTGGATATCTTACTTTTGATCTTGGTCCTTCGAAACTTTGGTCCAATGAGGATTTTAGATTTTGTGAGATCTAATCCAGAGATCGGATATCTCACTTGATCTTGATTCTATTGGGACTTATCTCGATCCGAAGATCGATATTTTGATCCTCAAGGGACTTGGCCCACTGGGGCTTTAAATCGAACTGGAGATCGGATTTTTGGTCCTATTAAGACTTATATCGATCTGAAGATCGATATTTTGGTTCTCAAAGAAATTTGATCCAATGGGCTTTAAATCGATCTAAAGATCAAATTTTTATTTATTAGGACTTATCTCGATCCAGAGATCGATATTTTGATCCTCAAGGAGACTTAGCCTATTAGGATTTTAAATCGATCCGAAAATCAAATTTTTGATCCTATTAGGATTTATCTTGATTTAGAGATCGGTATTTTAGTCCGCAAGGAGACTTGGCCCATTGGAGCTTTAAATTGATCTGGAGATCGGATTTTTGATCCTATTAGGATTTTTTTCAATTCGAAGATCAGTATTTTGGTCCTTAAGGGGATTTAGCCCATTGGAGCTTTAAATCGATCCGAAGATCGAATTTTTGATCCTATTGGGACTTATCTCGATCTGAAGATTGGTATTTTGATCCTCAAGGAGACTTGATCCATTGGAGCTTTAATCGATCTGGAGATTAGATTTTTAGTCCTATTGGGACTTATCTCAATCCAGAGATCAGTATTTTGATCCTCAAGAGGATTTGACCCATTGAGGCTTTAAATCGATCTAGAGATCAGGTTTTCATCTTGATCCATCCGGACTTAAGCTCGATCTGAAATCGACTTTTCATCTTGATCTATCCAGACTTAAGCTCGATCCAAAGATCGATTTTCATCTTGGTCCATCCGAACTTAAGCTCGATTTGGAGATTAATTTTTGATGAGATCGGCCTCCTGATGAGGTTGGTTTCTGATGAGCTCTTTTAATGAGCTTCAGTTCATGATCTTGGCCTCATGATGAGGTCGATTTTCTGATGATTTCAATCTCATGATGAGGACAGCTTTCTGATAAGCTCGACATTCTTATAAGCCCTTCTGATGACCTCTATTTTTAGTGAGGTTGGCCTTTTGTTCTGCTAGGTTCTTCAGATGAATCGCTACATCTCTTCGGATAAATTTTTAATATAGATTGCTAATGTATATTTATTGATGACTTCTATCTCGGATCCTGTCTAGGATTTTTAGGTGACCATGGTGTCAAGCTTGACTTCCTCCACTTTGGATCCTACCATGGATAGCTTCGGATCTTGTAGAAGATTTTTGGATGACCTCGGATCCTGTCGAAATCAGTTTCTTCCACCTCAGATCTAGAGATTGAATTTTTATCTTGGTCCATCCGGACTTAAGCTCGATCCAGAGATTGGCTTTTCATCTTAGTCCATCCAAACTTAAGCTTGATTTGGAGATCGACTTTTTGATAAGATCGGCCTCCTGATGAGGTTGGTTTTTTGATGAGCTCTATTTCATGATCTCAGCCTCCTGAGGAGGTCAGATTTTTGATGATTTCAGCCTCCCGATGAGGACAGCTTTTCGATGAGCTCGATTTTCTTATGAGCCCTTCTGATGAGCTCTACTTTTTAATAAGTTCGATCTTCTGATGAGGTCGGCATTTTGTTCTACTTGGTTCTTCAGGTGAATCACTGCATCCTTTTGGATAAGTTTTCAATATAGATTGCTAATGTGTATTTGCTGATGACTTCTACCTCAAATTCTGTTGAGGGTTTTAGGTGACCATGGTGTTATTTACTGATGACTTCTACCTCGAATTCTGTCGAGGGTTTTTAGGTGACCATGGTGTCAAGCTCAACCTTTTTCACTTCAGATCCTGTCAGGGATGGCATCGGATCTCGTAGAAGATTTTTGGACAACCTCGGATCCTGTCCAAATAAGTTTCTACCATCTCGAATCTTATCAAGACGACCTCAGATCTTATTGAGGATTATATATATATATATCGACCTGTTCGACCTCACATAGCTCGATCTGGGTTTAACTGTCCTATATAGGACTTAGATAATTATATTTATAATGAACTGTTATGGTCAAGGGGTTAGATGGCTCGGATGATTAGGTTAACTCTGCTTCCATATATATGAGGTATTGTCTGTTTTGGCTCATGACTATCTTTAGGCTTCAGTGGGCTTTAGGCTTCAGTGAGCTTTGATCATTTGGAGCTTCATGATTTTATCCTTTATGGAGAGAGAAAAAGTTTTAATCTATATAAGCCATACTCTCTCTTAACTTACAACTGATATGGGACTAAAGATGCTATCCCCTTACAACATGAACATTATCTGACCTTGGTTGGGTCAATCATGAAGCCTATGTAGCTTAACATAATAAGTAAACTTTAAATATTAAAAATGATATGACTTTAAGAATTAGATCAATTAATTAAGAACAAATCAATCTTAATAAATTGAATATAATAGAGGTTTAAGAAATACCTCTGTCCGATGTCGTTATGAATAGATTAGGTCTACCATATATCAGATGAGTTTCATTTTGTAATGTTTCATCTCTTTCCCTTTCAAGGGTATATTGTCTTAAAATCTCAAATCCGAAATTTGAGTTTTCTCAAACAGATATCTCGTTTGGACAGATTTTTTGTCCTTATTTGATCAAATTTTATGATCTCATTGGGACAAAAGATGCTTCAATTTAATTATAAAGATTTGATCTCCTGTGGATGAGAATTAAGATATTGAAGAAAACTTTACTAAAGGCTCATTGTTAGTGTGCTACTTTTTGAAGGACTTTCATCTACCCAATCTCCATTAAGATTTGACATTATGTTGATGATCCCAATAGTAGGCAGATTGTGATGGATTGGTTGCTGATTGTGTTGAGATAGAGTTCCTCGAGGAATTGCCTCTAGTTGCTACTTTGTGATACATTGAAGTGGAGGTGAAACTACTTCTGGCATGCCTCCAGGAGAAGACGGTGAAGGCATAGAGTTGTTTTGTACTCTTTGATTCATTATTTTTTTATAAAATTTTTGTGGGACTAAGGAAGCTATCTCTGCCTTTTCGGAGAAGAACTCTCAGCTGCCCCTGATTTCCACCATGATCTCTTGTTGCTGCTCTGTAGTACGTTGGAGCTGTTGTACTGCAATAGTGAGGGCTTGAACTTATTGAGCTAAGATACTGAATTTCTGAGGATTGACAGTAATTGATGGTTGAGTGATCTCCTGACCATCTCTAGGAGAAGATGAGGTGGGTGGAGGATGAATCGGTGCTTTCTTGTTCATCATTTTTTACTAAAAATTTTAGATTCTCTTCCTCTAGCGTCATTTTATTGCTGCAAGACTCTGAAAGTGAGGTCGGTGCTGAACTAAGCTAGAGAGCTGAGAGTCGTGCTGACGTGAACCACGAGCGAAACCTATAAAAAAGTCTCCAAATCATGGGGTGCCCTCCAGTTTAGGATATTTCGATGTTTAAGTTAGTCGGGACCTTGAGAACAGATAGTGAAAATAAAGAAGTAGAAAGCAAGAAGTGAGAGTTTAAGTCGAGGAAGTGGAGAGAACTCTAATTTTCTTTGAGGAATTTAGCAGAGTTTATCTTTGTGAGTTTAGATTTAGTTTAGATTTTCTTTTCGGAGAGCACTTTGTCTCTTTTTATAGAGAGAGCTTGCTTAGGTCTTAAGAAAATTTGTTAGATCATTAGAGATCTGTTAGGTTGTTAGACCATTGAAGATCTGTTAGGCCGTTAGAAATATATTAGGTCGTTGGGTTGTTGTAACAGAATGGTCAACTATGCAAAGATTATGGGGTAGCTGCCTACGTAGTAAATGAGCTGAAATACAATTGAAAGATAGTTACGACTAAGCTGAATGATAGCTGTCAGATAACCGTCCGTACTTCTCACAGTACATCGATAAAAGATCGATGTGGAATAACTGATATTAGTAAATATCTGAATTGGATGCCATACTTTGGGTGTCAGTAATCAGATCGATCGACAATTGAAGTAAGATGAGAGAGATCGAAAGATAACCGAGGTAAGTATCCTACTTACTAACAGTTCTAGACTAAGCCGACTTCGTAGATAATACTGAAAAGTAAGATCGGCCAAAGGCTGATGTAACCTAAGAGTGTCATTAACTCAGATAATGATTTGCTGCCACGTGTCTAGATGATGATGAGGTCGGACTTATGATGAGATAGATCTTCCGATGAGCTCAGTTGTCGACCTCCTGATGAGGTTGGCCTTCTTATGAGATCAGTCTTAATTAGTCGGCCTCTCGATGATTTCAGCCTTTCGATGAGATCGGCTTTCTGATGACCTCGATCTTCTGATGAGGTCGGTCTTCTTATGAGGTCAGCCTTATGATGAGCTCTATAATCGAGCCTTACATCGATATTCTTGTCAATCCAAGAACTTCTGAGTATGAGTTCTGAGAATATCAGTTGAGGTGGTATGTCCCCTACAACAACATGGTAGACCTTGAATGCTCCAAACTATATTGTTTGTGCATAAGGCTTTTGTTGCTCGGATATAGAATGAATTGGATTACCTAAAATTAAACAAATATGTGCATCAATATTAGTATTAAAGTGTGAGCATGATGTATGTTCAGAGAAATAGCAAAATTAACAATGAAATATAAACCAAACAAGTAAAACAACAACAAATACACCAATTTTTTGGTGGTTCGATGCCAAATTTGGCACTTACATCTACTCTTCAAGATTCTTTGTTCATGAATTTCAACTATATACAATAAAGATTACAATTTGATTATTTTTGAATAATTTACAATCAATCCGGTTGATGTTACATAGAAAATCAACTAAAATATTTTCTAACTAAGTCACCTCAATACTTAATTTATAAATCATCCGATTCTAGGCTTGGACAAACCTATCTCACAAGTTTCTATCTTAAGAAACTTGTAATAAAACAAAATATACAATAAGATTTAAAAAAATGAGTCAAAGCTCAAGAAGTAAAGATTTGCTCCGTAAGATGTAGAGAAGTCATGGAAGAGACTCTTTGAAGGTTTTGACTTCTTCTTCTCGAAGGTTGAGAAGGAGTTGACTGATGGAAGATGATTTTACTCTTTAGTAGCTCAAGAAATAAAAACTTTCAACTCCTCTCTAGCTTAAAGAATTTAATGCACTCTTGGTTGTAAGTTTGAAAGCTCATTTGAGTGTCTTAACTCTCATTTCTTATCTTCACAAAATCATCCTCAGCTTAAGTACCCTTAATTTTGGCTAGAAGAGGCAAAATAGCCATTGAAGGGGCCAAATTAGCTGTTGGAGTCATTTTTTGTCCATTGAAAGCTTCCAAAAGAACTAGCTGATAGACTATCAGATGCACAAGGATCGACTTGTTGCCATATGGGGTCAACTTGTCTAGTCTTTGGGTCGACTCTTGGAGCACTAGTAATTTTTATTGTCATCTGTCTTGTGCCTACGACCATTTTAGGGTCAACTTTTATTAGAGCTGGGGTTGAATTTCATCTATCATGGGTCGGCTCTTGAGGTGCTGGAGTCAACTCTTAGAGGGATTATTTTTTCAAGCTTTCTATCTTCTTCTTGAGACCATCATGGGTTGACTCATCTGGACCTAGAATTGACCCATCACTGTCTCGGGTCAACTCTTCAAAGGTTAGTTTACAAGATTTCTGTCTAGTGTTGTTAAAGGCACATCTAAAGCACAAGATGCAACGAGGCACACCGGAAATGCCTCTAACTATGTGAGGTGAGGTGAGTTGAAGGAGGTGCATGGTGAGTCAAAGGAGGTGAATGCTTCTGTCGCTTAAGCACGTGCCTCCTATCAGGCACAAGGTCCTGAAGTGTGCATCTGCTTCAATTGTTATATTATTATTTACTTCTTTTCTTCATGTTTTGTTAAGAAATTACTATGCAAAAGTGCCTTTATCAGAAGAAAGTTAGCAACATGTTTTTATGAAGGGCAGAGTTACTTTTTCCTTAATTTGCTTTGTTTTTCTTTATTTATTGTTGAGAAATTGTTGTCCAAAAGTGCCATAATCAAATGAAGCAGTAGCAGGTTTTAAGTGAAGGGCAGATATGTAATTTATGGTAAAAAGGTAGAAAACAGTTGTAAAGCAACGCATTCTTTTGGTGTTATATGATGGCTCCTCATGAGAAAAAAACAAAGCTTTCTTCTTCCCCTTCATTGCTGCATAAAAGGAAATCAAAAGTGGACAAGGACCACTGCCACATCATCTTCAAAGCTATTTCAGACTTTCAAGTATTTTTATTTTCACGGAATCTTCTATCCTATTTTTGTCTCTTTCTTTTCCAACGATCTCTTTCTCTCTTTCTTTTATCATTTTCTAATCTTTCTTCTCTTTTTCCACCATCTCTTTCCCTCCCATCTCATCTCCTTTTTTTTTTCTACTTCTTATCTTTCGTGTCTCTCTCTTTTTTTTTTTTATTCAAAATGAAATCTTTCCTCCTTATCTCATCGACTCTTTCTCTCCCATCCTACTCATCTCCTTTTTTTTCTATTTTATCAACTTCTTCTCTCTTCTCTGGCTTGATTCTTGTTATATATCTTCAAACTTCTCTACAGCTATTTATCTTCATTGATCTCTAAATCCTTTACCTTTACAATAAACAACTCTAGCACTATATTTAGAACTCTCTTGTATATATATTTTTAAAAAATCTTTAGTCAATTATAACATTTTGTTAAAATGCACTCATTCTATTTAACTATTAACAACTTTATAATGTGATACTAAAGACTATAAATACCAATTTTTCAGATACTAAAATGGAGGAAAAATGAGCAACAAAATCTAATCAAACTGAAGCAAATAAGGATAAACAAACCAAAACTGAACCCACTGCCTATTGAGAACTCAATACTTACTTTTATTAATTTAGCTTATATTCTTTAGTTATTTAAATATAAATTATATTGAATTTATTTTGACTCTTGACTATTGTATTTATTCTTTAACAGCTAAACTATATGACACTATGGCTTCTGAGGATTCAAAAAAAGATCTTGGATGGAAGTATGGTTATCCAGGCAACCCAAATAACAAGAACAATGTGACTTATAGTTTTTGCTGCAAAGAAGGAAAAGAAGGGATATTTAGATGTAAACAATATTAGTTGGTGGTTTTTAAAATATCAAAAAATACCCAAAATGTCTAAAGCAGATTCCTGAAGAAATTTAAGAGTACATGTTGAAGAACAAGACTGAAAAAGAATAAATGAATCTAGTATCTGATGGTGATGATGTAATCTTAGAAGATGAGATCACTATGTTTGATGCTTAATGTGGGGAATAATCACAATAGAAAATCAAAGCAAGTGGGTCCTATGGATGCATTTTACACTTCTAAAACAACTCAAAGTGGGAAAAGTAGACATGAAAAGCAAGTAACTATTAATGATGCCTTCAAGAAAGAGCCAAGAGAAAAGGCATTGTAGATATAGCAAGGTGGATGTATGAAACTGCAATTCCCTTCAATGATGTAAAATTTAATAGCTTTAGAGCTACCATTGAATCCATTGCACTATATGAATTGGGTATGAAGCCATCTTTACTATGAAATTAGGGTTCCTCTCCTAAAAAAGAGGTTGCTCATACGGATGATATAATGAGGAATTATAATGAAGAATGGGTGGAAACATGATATTATATTATATCCGATGGATGGCAAGATAGAAGTCATAGAATATTGATAAATTTTATAGTGAATTGTTCTAAAGGTAGTATGTTTATTGAATCTATTGAGACTTCTTCTTATATGAAAATAGGAGAAAGATTGCTCAAATTACTTGATAGAATTGTTAAGAAAGTTGGTGAAGCCAATATTGTCCAAATAATAACCAATAATGATGCAAGTTATGCATTGACAGATAAGAAGAGATTTTTTTTTTATATTGCTCTTTTACTTTAAACTTTCAATTACTTAAATCATATTTATATATTTTTTACTAAAATGATAAAAAATTACATGATCTGGATGACTTTTGGAAGCAAAATATCCACATTTATATTGGACATCATGCGCTGCCCATTGCTTGGATCTAGTGTTGAAAGATATCGAAAGTTCCACCAATCATGAGAACAATTAAAAGAGCTATAGAGCTGAATGGGTATATTAACAGCTATTTTGATATAATTCATATGATGAGAAAATTTACTAGATAGAAAATTTATTAAGGCTTGCCAAAATCAGATTTGCTACTTCATTTCTAACCTTATCATGCATATACAAACAAGATGATAACTTGAGGAAGATGTTTACTTCTGAGGAATGGACAAATAGCAAGTGGGCAAAGGAGCAAGTGGGAAAAGGAGCAGCTCAAACTATTTTAATGCCTTCATTTTGGAATGACATTATTTATGCCCTCAAGATGATAGGTCCTCTTATTCATGTGCTTTGCTTAGTTGATAGTGAAAGAAGACCAGCTATGGGTTAGATCTATGAAGCCATGGATCGAGCTAAAGAAGTTATTTCTATCTCATTCAAAGAAAATAAAGAAAGATATAGGGAGATTTTTGAAATAATTGATAGAAGGTGGGGCTGCCAACTTCATCGTCTTTTACATGCAGTTGGATGTTTTCTAAATCCTAAATATCTCTATGAGAACCTGACAATTGAGCAAAATAAAAAAATAATGAGTGGTTTATACAAATGCATACAAATGTTGGTTTCAATCCTTAAGACATACGATAAAATTATAGATGAATTGACAAAGTATAAAAAAGTTGAAGAACTATTTAGGATTTCCATGGCTATTAGGCATAGAAAGACAAAAGCACTAGATATACATAAGAACTTTAAAATGCTAAATGTTATGATTTTATTATATCAGGAACTGATTGTGATATCTTTTTTCTAACCAAAACTATAATCTATTCTTTTTACAGTGGAATGGTGGTCTTTATATGGATCTTCAACTCCAAGTTTCCAACAATTTGCTATGAAAGTTCTCAATCTTACATGTAGTTCTTCGGGTGTGAATAAAATTGGAGTATCTTTGAATATGTAAGTTCTTGACAATGTGAATAAATTTGAAATTTAATCTTATATGATAGTTCAGATATTCCATATAATATATAACATCTTATACATGAATTTTTAGGTTCATAGCAAAAAGAGAAATAGGCTAGCACAAGATCGCTTGAATGATTTGGTATATGTTAAATATATCGAGCCTTACTATGGAGATGCAACTTGTGTGACACTATTGATCCTATTCTTTGAATGATATAAATGACAGTAATGAATGGTTGACTGGCAGAATTAAAGAAGAATGTGCTGAAGATGATGTTGTATTTGATGATGGAAATGATTTGACATGTGGTGATGTTGCTAGAGCTTGTGGAGTTGAGAAAGAAAGATTCAATATAAGAACAAGAGTAAATAGGCTAGTAGGAAGAGAAGCAAGTTCAAGTTCAAGTGCTAGGGTACAACAATTCTCTAACCAAAGAGAGGATGAAATAGAAGAGGAAGATGATGAAGGTTACAAATCACTTGATGAAGATGATGATGCTTGTCCTATGCTTGATCAAGATGAATATTGTATCCTTTAGAAATATTATGTCAATACTTAAATTGAGATATTTGATTTTGATGCTTTTGGCTTTTTGATGTATGTGGTATCTTGTGATAGAATCTATGTTCTTATTATAGTTAATATAAACATATTTATTTTAATTTTAAATATTTTGATATCTTTTTAGCTTAATTCTTTAGATATCATTAAATATATATCTTAAGAAGTTTAAATAACTCATAATTTATAATAAATATCTATTATAAATTTATTTTAAAAATGTGTGCTTCACTTCACTGAGGCACGCACCTGATCCTTACATTTAGCTGCTAAGAGCCTTTACCGCCTAAGTGCACCTAGCGCTTTTAAAATACTGTTTCTGCCTTTGGCTTAGGATTGTTTAGGATCGACTCTTGGAAAGTACCAATCTACTCTAACATATTGGGGTCGATTTTTAAAAATTGGGATTGACTCTTAAATTCTAGGTGTCCACTTTTAAAACCTCCAAAAGGAATGATCTTCTGTCTGAACCTGTGGATGTTCATGGGTTGACTCTTCTAAGCGAAAACTTGGAAGAACTGCTTTTAAAATTCTTTTGATTTAGTTGTTTTAAGGAGATCTCTTTTTAATTTAATAGGTCATTTTAAGCACTTGAGAGATCTTACAATTATTCTCAAAATATATAATTAGTATTATTTATGTACAAGTATTTTGCATCATCAAAATCAGACTTTAGATCAACATCTTTCCTCGTTATTTAGAGATGGACATTCAAGAAAGCTGGTTTGACAAATCAATTATAATATAGGTATATAGGTATGTGGGCATGCTACCATCTTTTAAGTAGCCCGAAAGATGATGATCGAAGGAAATATATGAGTAGTGGGTATCTAGGTACCTTAATTTTTAAGGATTTTTGACACTATCACACCATCATTTGAGAAGATTGATTTGGGTAAGTACAAGGGTGTAGTCGTGGTTATGATAGTAAAATCTAAGTTAACACTAGATACTAAAAAGTTAAGTGCAGGATAAAACAAATATAAGATAAAATAGAAATAATTAATATCTATGTCAAAGAGTTTTTTTTTCCACAAGGTACAATTACATTTATTCATACTAGAAACAAAATAACTGCAACACAGCCATTAGCCCTTGTAACAGCCCATGTCATTGCTATCTTTAGCAGTTTCAAAGGTTCACTTTCGTAATCTCATGTGTAGCATAGGCGCAAACTAAATAACTATCCAATGCACTTTAGCCTATCGCTATAAAAAATAGGCTATTAGCGATGACTAACTACCATCGCTAATAGTCATTTTGCCTGATGAAAATAATTTCGTTGTTAATTATCATTATTAGCGATGGCAAAATCACTATCGTTAATAACTGTAATTAGCGACGGTATTAACGACAAACATCATTGCTAATAATTTAATTTTTTAATTAAATATCAAAAACTATTAGCAACGATCGTTGTTGTCGCTACTGTCGTTGCTAATAATTTTTAATTTTTTAATAAAATTTAAAAACTATTAGTAATGATAGATGTCGTCGCTAATGCTGTCACTAATAGTTTTAATTTTTTAAAAAATTATAATTAAATATTTAAATCTATTTTAATTATATTAATAAGTAATAATATTTTTAAATTTATTATAAATAAATAATAATTATTTAACATAATTATAATATAAAATTAATTATATTATATTAAAAATATAAATTTATAATTTTATAAATCTATTTTATAAGTTTAAAAATTATATACATATAAAAAAATACATGTAAGATCCTTCTCATCGTCCTCCTCATCCTTCTTCTGCTTCTATATGTCCTCTCCAATAGTTGATGAATGAGAGTCAGATGTTCCAACATCCTGTAACGAAAAAATAAATATTATTAGTAAGTTTCGATATAAAAGCATATATATCGATACAAAGATGTATATTTTGATATACTACACTGATTCTTGAACAGATTATTTTTATATATTTTGTTCGATGATACGGAGCTATAGATACTCTCGATCCATCGTTTGGATAGTTAGATTAAATTTTTACCTCCTAGATCTCTTTTTTAGACTCAAGCCTAAACATGTAAAGCTTCTAAATATAAAAATTTAAAACAAGTAAAAAAAATATTAATAGACTTACCTCCTCATCCTCTGCCATCATCATCCTCATCTTCTTTCTGCTTCTATATGTCTTGTCCAGCAGCTGGTGGATAAGAGTCGGATGTCCCAACATCTTATAACCAAAAAAATAAAATATTACTAATAAGCTTCGATACAAAAGTATATATGTCGATACGAAGATGTATATTTTGATACACTACTTCGATTCTCAAACAAATTATTTCTACACATTTTATTTGATGATACGAAGCTATAGATACTCTCGACCCATCATTTAGATGGTTCAATTAAATTTTTACTTCCTAGATCTCGTTCTCAGACTCAAGCCTAAATATATGAAGCTTCTAAATATAAAAATTTAAAACAAGTAAAGAAAATTATTAATAGACTTACCTCCTTATCCTCTACCGTCATGCTCCTCATCTTCCTTCTTCTCTTATATGATTCTCCAGCAATTGATAGATAAGAGCCGGATGTCCAAGCATCCTATAACGAAAAAAATAAATATTATTAATAAGTTTTGATATGAAAGTGTATATATCGATACGAAAATGTATATTTTGATGTACTATTTTGATTCTCAAACAGATTATTTTATATATTTCATTCGATGATACGAAGCTATAGATATTTTCGATCTATCGTTTGAATGGTTAGATTGAATTTTTACCCCCTAGATCTTCTTTCCAACTCAAATCTAAATATGTGAAGTTTCTAAATATAAAATTTAAATAAGTAAAAAAATTATTAATAAACTTATCTCCTCATCTTTACTGTCATCCTCCTTATCTTCCTCTTGCTTCCGTACATCCTCTCTAGCAACTGGTGGATTAGAGCCAGATATCCCAGCATCTTGTAATGAAAAAAATAAAATATTATTAATAAATTTCAATACGAAAATATATATATTGATATGGAGATGTATATTTTGATATACTACTCCGATTCCCGAACAGATTATTCCTATATATTTCATTCGATGATACGGAGCTATGGGCACTCTCAGTCTATTGTTTGGATTGTTAGATTGAATTTTTAATCTCTAAATCTCCTTCTCGGACTGAAGCCTAAACATGGGAAGCTTCTAAATATAAAATTTAAACAAGTAAAAAAATTATTAATAACTTACCTCCTTATCTTTGCCATCATCCACCTCATCTTTCTCCTACTCCTGTACGTCTTCTCCAGCAGCTAGTGGATGAGAGCCGGCCGCCTCCGTAATAGATCGTTTCAATATCCATTAATTAAGTTTAGATTATCATTAGAGAAAATAAGAAGGCAAACATAAGAATGTAGCAAGTAAAATCCATCGACATCCATCGGCTTTAAGACATCACATGGAAACAAGAAGAAGGTCCATAGCATATCTCGTGCCAAATGTATCATAACCAAAGCTCTCAGCTGCCTCTCATCTCTCCGAACTTGGCTCGAACCCATTTGGACTAACCATAAGAATATAGTAAGCAAAATCCATCGGCACCCATCAGGTTTTAGACATCATATGGGAATAAGAAAAGCCCATAGCAATTTGTGAAGTCATTCCCTTCAATATCTATTAATTAAGTTTGAATCATCATTAGAAAAATAAAAGGCGATCATAAAATATAGCAAACAAAATCTATCAGCATCCATCAGCTTTAAAACATCATATGGATAGAAAAAAAGAGGCCATAGTAATCTGTGGACTCAGTCCTTTCAATATCCATTTGGTTTGGATCATCATCAGAAAAATAAGAAGGTAACCATAAGAATATAGCAATCAAAATTTATTGACACCCATCAGCTTTAAGACATCATATGGAAAGAAGAAAAAGATGCCATAACATATCTCATGCCAAATGTATCAGTTGTTTAGCATACATCATGCCAAATGTATCATAACCAAAGCCCCCGGCCACCTTCCGCCTCTTCGAGCTCGATCTGAACCTATTTGGGCTGACCATAAGAATATAGCAAGTAAATCCATTGGCACCTATCAAGTTTTAGACATCATTTGGTAATAAAAAATTATAGCAATCTGTGGAGCCATTCTCTTTAATATTTATTAATTAAGTTTGAATCATTATCAGAGAAAATAAGAAGCCATTCCCTTCAAAATCCTTCTTTCACTGGACCAACCTTTACCCACATCTATGTTATTTTTATCTTACATGACTTGCCAAACATTACGGCAACAGAAGAGTGCTTTCATTTGATACCATGTTTGGCATGCAACTTTGTTCAAAATAGTACAAAACTATACTATAATAAACCACTTACAAGTTAATTTAGAATAATGGGTACTATATAAAAAGTAAGCACCATCTAGTTACCATCCCCAACTACAACAGTTTATTTAGTAGCATATAAAATAACTCACAAACTTGTCTCCAACCAATTTTTCACTTTGAGCATCAAAGATTCCATGATGATCTAGAAGCCCCGGAAAGAATATGAAAGTTGTAACCCTAAGAATTACTGTCAAAACCAGACACACTCCAATGGTCATCAAAAACACTTTCAAAAGCAATTTTTGAGCACCTACCATAATTAACATGAAATGAAGTAATTTAAGCATGCAGTAGATCACATTATGCCCTTTCGTTCTTTTTTGCTGGTCAAAATCAAAAGGCGAACTCGATAGCTAACGTTGTGCACAATTAACCATTCAAGATCAAAAATTCATCCAAAAACCTTTAAAAAATATAAATTTGGCACAAACTTAAAGGAGAGAAAGGGGCCAGAGAAATAGCACCAGAAGTGGAAGTAGCCAAGCGGAGGAGAGCGAATAGGACCATCAAAGAAAGACATCTCCTCTCCGCCCCTTAGAAGCGATCATCACCAGAATCGAGTCCCAAGCTCGCCGGAGGGCGGCCAGGAATTCGATCCCCTTAGCTCGCTGTT
>KE507132.1:55925-74072 GCA_000441515.1 Elaeis oleifera
AATATACATAATCAAAAAAAATCATGTAACTCCTCCTCATCATCTTTCTTGTTACAGTGGTATTATAGATACCTCGGATTTACAGCTCTATGAGCCATGACAATGCTGTGAAGAGGCATGCTGTGAAGAGCTATCTTCATATGAGCTGAGCTGACCTTGATATGAGCTCCTTTATGCTAATACGAGATATCCTGAGCATCTATGATGATATGAGCTGAGGTCAAAAGTAATAAATATCTCCATGTAGAGAGCACATGAAGACTAAAATCTCTCCTGATTGATAACCTATGTAATTAATAGATGGGATCCTCATCTATCATGAGGTGACACCACTCATTCAACAAGATCAAAAATCAGGCACAAATTTCGAGGTTATTCAAAGGGATATTCAAATCTCTCACATAGTATGCTACTAGCAATGATCTCCTCACTTCATGAGAGTGATTGAGGGCTAAATTATCTCATCAAATACGATAATTTCAATGGCTCAACAATCTCAAGATCGTGTGATCTTACAGCTAATAACCCAGCTGTCCGATATCCTTTTATATAAACAACCAGAGCCCCAAAGATCCAGGTGAGTCAAATCAATTTTTTTTAAAGAATCTGTTGCTGTTCCTTTGTTCTCTATTTTTCTGATTTGAACGTCGGAGGATCCTCATAGGAGCCACAACTTTCGATTTGAGACTTATTTTTCAGATCACTCCAGCACCAACATCTCTGCACGAGGACCAGACGTCCGTCTTCTGACCTCAACCGTTCATTTTCGGCTTCAATCAATTTAAGCAGCAACAGATAGAGAAAGGGTCTACTTTTCGCAATATGCGATCAATGAAACCACCACCAAACGATCGAGGCGATCTACCGCCTCTCGAACCACCGTCGGTGCTAAAGAAAGTCATGCACCAACTATGCGCCCACCAATGATAGAGGCTCCTCCACCAACCCAACTAGCGTTGGTCAAGACAGATCATTTTGACCTACTCTTCCAGCAGGTCCAGACTTTGATGGCCACCGTTCAGATGGTCCAAACTGCTCCCGCACTCCTTTTAATGGCACAACCGGTATCTCTCTTGGTGGTGCCATTGGCATCTCCTATGGCAGCACCCTCACTGAATCCGACTTCTTGGCCACCATCACATCCTGAGCCGACCGCAAGTGCTCTTCCTCTGACATCACATCGCTTCGAGCTTCTTCCTTCGAGCTCACGCTGCTCTGAGCTTTCTCCGAGCATCTGAGCTTCCGACATCTGATCGAATTTTGAGGTGAGCTTTTCTATTTTGCTCTTCCTGCAGAGTCATCCCCTCATACTCGTCGGCCATCTGCAAGCTCAGATCCATGCTCCCTGGCCTCCATTTGAGCTTTGACTCCCTCCATCCGAGCTCCTGGCCTTCGTCCAAGCTTTGACTCCCTCCGTCCGAGCTCCTGGTCCCCGTTCGAGCTCCCAACCTCCATTCGAATTTTTTGACCGCTCCTCTTGTAGGCCCTGTCGAGCTCTGAGGGCCTTATCATCCTAAACATTCAAGGCCATAAAGGGTTCCTTCGAGGTACAACTAGTCGGATTCGAGGCTTGGGTGGGTGGCAGATCCAAAGTTATTTACGTGCGACGCCCTCCGTTCACATGTCTTGGCACGAAAATCACCCACCGTCGAGGTCTGACCTACGACTGTGCCGTGGCTACCCATGAAGGGTCCCAAGGTACGTTATGTTCATCTATTATTATATCTCAAATGGACAACCTGCAAGAGAAAGTAGTGGAGCATATGCCGGACGTGGATCCACAACATCCTAAGTCAAAAATGAAGCATAGGAATGCATGGAGATGGTGGAACATGGCCATCCAAGCTCAAATCTAAGGTAGATCCTTCAAATCCAAGGATAAATCCTTCAAATCCAGGATAAATCCTTCAAATCTGAGAATAAATCTTTTAAATTGAGAAGAAATCCTTCAAATTCGAGGATAAATCCTTCAAATTTGAGATAAAATCTTTCAAATCCAAGATAAATTCTTCAAATTTGAGGATAAATCCTTCAAATTCGAGATAAATCTTTCAAATCTAAAGAGAAATTGTTCAAATCTGAAGTAAAATTTTTAAATTCGAGATAAATCCTTCAAGTCCGAGGTTAAATCCTTCAAATCTGAGGATAAATCCTTCAAATCTGAGGTAAATCCTTCAAATCTGAGGTGAAATCCTTCAAATCCGAGGTCAATCCTACAAATCTGAGGTTAAATCTTTCAAATCTAAGGTAAATCCTTTAAATTTGAGGTGAAATCCTATAAATCGAGGATAAATCTTTCAAATTCGATGTAAATCCTTCAAATTTGAGGTGAAATCCTTCAAATCCGAGATAAATCTTTCAAATCTGAGGTGAATCCTTCAAATCTGAGGTGAAATCCTTCAAATCCAAGTTAAATCCTTCAAATTCGAGATAAAAATATGCAGATCTGAGGTAAAATTAGGCTAATCTGAAACTAACCAAATCCAAACTAAGGCAAACAACAGGAGTCATAAACAACGTTCTGAAACAGTGCTCACAATTCTCATGGTAAAAAGATTTTGAACCTTATCTATTATTCTGCGTCATTCTTTTTGAACAACAGATTTTTAAACATTTAAATTAAAGTGAAAACCAAATCAAATCCACAAACATGAGATGAGACCTATGAGACGACCTCTAAAAAACTAGCCTCAAAAGGTCAACATCATCACTAGAAGGTAAATCTGAGCAAACCAAAGAGAAGCGAACTAGCTCAAATGGGTAACAACAGTCTATTTACCTCCAAAAGTATGATCTGACTGAAATCAAAAGGCTCACTTAGAGCTGATTTGGCAAGTTTTTCATCTTTTGTGTATAGATCCACAACTCAAGACCTCAACGACTTCGAGGCAGGGCTAACTTATAAGACCCCTACAGAGCTTGAGTTGTTCGAGAAGACGAAAAGTGCTAGATGCCATAGGCACAAGATCACCACAAGCATATAATGTCACTTGTGAGGGATAACTAATCACGCCCTCAGAAGGCCGCCGAGAGTGCATACCACAGGCACAAGCTCACCGCCGGCACATAATACCTCTCAAGCAAAGACGAGAAGTGCTAGATGCTGCAGGCACAAGATCGCTGCAGACACACAACGTCACTCATGAGGGATAACTAATCAGACTCTCAGAAGACCACCGAGAGTGCATGCAACAGGCACAAGCTTACCGCTGGCACACAATGCCTCTCGCATGAAGACGAGAAGTGCTAGATGCCGCAGGCACCAGATTATCATAGGCACACAACATCACTTGTGAGAGATAACTAATCAGACCCTTAGAAGGCCACCGAAAGTGTATGCCACAAGCACAAGCTCACCGCCGGCACACAATACCTCTCGTACGAAGATGAAAAGTGCTAGATATCCTAAGCACACAACGTCACTTGTGAGGGATAACTAATCAAATCTTCAGAAGACCGTCGAGAGTGCATGCCACAGACACAAGCTCACCGCTGGCACGCAATGCCTCTTGTGCGAAGACGAGAAGTGCTAGATATCATAGGTACAAGATTATCGCAAGATTATCGCAGGTACATAATGCCACTCGTGAGGGATAATTAATCAGACCCTCATAAGACCGTCGAGAGTGCATGCCACTGGCATAAGCTCATCGTCGGCACACAATGTCTCTCATGCGAAGATTAGAAGTGCTAGATACCGCAGGCATAAGATCGCCGCAGGCACACAATGCCACTCGTGAGAGATAACTAATCAGACCATTAAAAAGCTATCGAGAGTGCATGCCACAGGCACAAGCTCGCTGCCGGCATACAATGCCTCTCGTACGAAGACGAGAAGTGCTAGATGCTGCAGGCACAAGATTGCCATAGATACACAACGTCACTCGTGAGGGCTAACTCACCAGACCATCGAGAAGACCTCAATGACTTCAAGGTGGGGCTAACTTACAAAACCCCAGCAGAGCTCGAGTCGCTCGAGAAGATGAAAAGTGCTAGATGCCGCAGGTACAAGATCGCCGCAGACACACAACGTCACTCGTAAGAATAACTGATCGGATGCTAGAGAAAGAATAAAAAAAGACAGTGTATGGATCGAGGCATCATGTCAATAGTACTTCTTTCGCTTGATTCTTAGATTCAGCAGTAGGGGGTATGTTACGGTGGTATCATGGATGCCTTAGATTTACAACTCTATGAGCTATGACTATGCTGTGAAGAGGCATGCTGTGAAGAGCTACCTTCATATGAGCTGAACTGATCCTGATATGAGCTCCTCTATACTGATACGAGGTATCCTAAGCATCTATGATGATATAAGCTGAGGCCAAAAGCAATAAATGTCCCCACATAGAGAGCACATGAAGGCTAAAATCTTTTTTGATTGATAACCTATGCAATTAATAGGTGGGACTCTCATCTGTCATGAGGTGACACCACTCATTCAACAAGGCCAAAAATTAAGGACAGACTTCGAGGTTATTCAAAAGGGATATTCAAATCCTCCACTTAGTATGCTACCAGCAATAATCTTCTCACTTCACGGGAGTGATCGAGGGCTAAATTATCTCACCAAATATGATAATTTCTACTGCCCGACAATCTCAGGATCATGCGATCTCATAGCTAACAATCCAACTGTCCGATATTCTTCTATATAAACAATCAAAGCCCCAAGGATCCAGATGAGTCCAATCAAATTTCTCTCAGAGAATCAGTTGCTGCTCTTTTATTCTCTACTTTTCTAATTTGAGTATTGAAAGATCCTTGTCGAAGTCACAATCTTCAGTTTGAAACTTATTTTGTAGGTCACTCCAGCACCGACATCCCTGCACGAGGATCAGGCATCCATCTTTCGACCTCAGCTGTCCGTCTTCCGACCTCGACCAATTTAAGCAGCAACACTTCTCATCCTCCTCTTTCTCCCGTACGTCTTTTCCAATAGCTGGTGGATGAGAGTCAGATGTCTCAGTATCTTATAATAAAAAAACTAAATATTATTAATAAATTTTGATACGAAAGTGTATATATCGATATGGTGATGTATATTTTGATATACTACTTCGATTCTCGAACAGACTATTTCTACATATTTTATCTGATGATACGGAGCTATAGACACCTCCGACCCATTGTTTGGATGGTTAGATTGAATTTTACCTTCTAGATCTCCTCTTCAGACTCAAACCTAAACAGTGAAGCTTCTAAATATAAAATTTAAACAAGTAAAAAAATTATTAGTAGACTTACCTGCTATGATGGCTGTGACAATGAGTCCAGCTGATCGTATCGATGTAGATTTCGAAAAATCTCAACGATTGTATCACAGACGGTGTCTCGAAAGTTCTGAGATCACCGGCTCCAAAGCCTTTGCATGACCTCCTCCACATATACATCAGCCCACGTTTGGGTCATTGAGCCCTGATTAGAGTATGGAGCTGCTGGAGGGTCGAAGCTATGGCTGAATTTTATGATCCGGCTCCTACTCACCCCTTCGGTGGCCTTGAGCCATCCCTCGAGGTCAAGGAGAGACAAAGAGAATGGGTTCTCACCATGCTGTGATACGAGATACTCTGTATAATCCGTTTATACAGTTTAGAAATCTATTAGTCTATATATATTAGTATATATAAAAACTTAACAAATAATATTTTAAGTTGTTACCATGATTTGTCGAGATCGAGGATCTAAGTAATCACCAGTCCTCCTAGACTGGTGTGTGGCCTTCCATATTTACAGCTATCCTGGTGCATGACCCATCTGCTGTGTCTATAATAAATAAATAATAAATTAAATTAATTACAATATATATATGATAATTCAATATGTAATTAATTTAAGTGTAAAATTTTTATCAATCTATCGGTCACAACATGTGTGCCAATGGAGCCACTAGTGTGCTTGATCGGATGCTGCTGGGCAGACCGATTCTGTCGTACCCTCTGCCGTCTATCAGAGTACTCCTCAATACTCCACTAGTTGTAGAGGGCCTTCCATATATCTGTCCGCATCCAGTGATCCGTGTAAGACTTTCAGTCTGATGGTGACTCGAAATTAAAGTGCTCTATGATGGACTGTCGAAGACTGTATAGTCCATCCTAGAACCTCCATGTGGCCACCTTCTCGAAGGTTTGACGGCCGACCACTTCCTCAAAGTACCCCTGCAAGTAGAAGCAACTGTGTATTAATAAATAGAATACAAACCTACCGTAATTTAAAAATTAAACATCTTTGACTTACCATGAATATCTTTCAAATTGCATCATGAGCCCTCGATGACTAACTGGAGAACTCATTCACCAACCCTGACATCAATCATTGGATGATGTCGGTAACCACACGAGGCACCCCAAGCTCTATAAATGTACTGTAAAATTTATTTTTGAACAATAAATGTTAGACTCTGAAATGACTAAAATTTAAACATATTTAATGAAAATATATAGTACTTACATGCAGCTCTGAATGTGGACGAGCTCTCTATCCTCTGATCGAATCGAAGGTGCTGTGAGCCAGACGGATCCTCTACCACACTACTGACTTTGAGAGCCAGATGTTGCTCTATATGAGTGTGGGGTCACTGGTGACCCCACATCATCCAAATCTGAGAGTATCAAGATATCATAAAAATATTATATTAGATAATAAAAAATAACATAAAAAATTTAAAGTATCAGAGTTTACCACGTGGTATGTGTGCCACAGAATCATGCAAGCTGGCTACATAAGAACTCTCTCCTCCAGAGCTCTCTCTTCGACTGTGATGGCTCTGATCTCGGAAAGACATGATCTATAATCTCTGAAAATAAAATAACTATATATCATATTGGATTAACTATGTATCAAAATAGAATAACTATGTATTATATTTATTTAACTATATATCATGATATCTTAACTTTGTATCATGTTCATAAAGTAACATGGTATTTGTATGCTTGGAGTAGGAAGTAACATTATAATAGTTTGATTAGGAACTATGGTTGACACAATTTATCTAGTTTTCAAAATAATTTTATGTCAATTTATCTATATTTATTTTCACTTAGGGAACAGCAGACCAACATATTATCATATACTGCTAGATGAGAATCATTTTTCTGCTAATATATTACAGATGCTAATTAACAATCTTACATAATATCTGATCTCTCTGATGGAGGATCGACATCAGTTGGCGAGTCTAGGGATAGGTCTGCTGTGGTACGTCATCTATCGCAGATCAAGAATAACATTAAAGGAGTTGTATATGTTCATAAAATCTAATTGAGTATATATGTTCCCACATCTGATTACCTTAAAATCGTTGTCTCCCAAATCTCTCCTCCTCTAATAAAATCATAGTTTGGATTATTATTAAAAAAATAAGAAGGCAACCATAAGAATATAGCAAGCAAAATCCATCGGCATCTATCAGATTTTAGACATCATATAAAACAAAAAAAGAGCCTATAGCAATCTGTAGAGCTATTCCTTCAATATCCATTAATTAAGTTTGAATCATCATCAGAAAAAATAAGAAGACAATCATAAGAATATAGCAAGCAAAATCCATCGACATCCATCAGCTTTAAGACATTATATGGATAGAAGAAAAAGAGACCTTAGCAATCTGTGGAGCCAGTCCCTTTAATATCCATTTAGTTTGGATCATTATCAGAAAAATAAAAAGGCAACTATAGAAATATAACAACTAAAATCCATCGGCACCCATCAACTTTAAGACATCATATGAGAAGAAGAAAAGAGGCTATAACATACCTCGTGCCAAGTGTATTAGTTGTTTAGCATACCTCGTGCCAAATATATCATAATCATGATCTGCCTAAATTTTTTGTTAGGTAGCACAGTCGGTAGATTTTCCAAAATATTACCTATAGCAAAAATAAGTGACACCAATATGACATCCAGACAAATTTCATCCTGGAGGTTTCAAAGTATCGAGCAAGATTGCAAATAGGACTGAAAATGGGTTAGGCTAGGCCATACCCCTTTTTGACTTCGATACAAAAATTTTTTCGCACTTCGGACCGGGCCTAGGGCCTAGAAAAATATTCTGGCCACCATCAGAGTAGATGAGCGGGCCAGAATCGGTTCACAAATGGTGGCCCGACCTCGAACCTCTACCATCAAAGGTAGTAGGGCTACTCTCATTGGAGAGCTTCTTGGAGTAGCTCCACCTTTTGAAAATAATATTAATAATATTATTAAAATATTATTAATTTAATTAATTAAATATTATTAATTTAAATTAATTTAACTAAATTTAATTAAATATTATTAATTTAATTTAAATATTAAATCTAATTTAACTAAATCATGTAAATATTAATTTAAAATATTAAAAATTAAATAACGGTATTTGGTGATCGCTATACAGCCATTGCCACTATCATCGTTAATACTCACCAAACCTATGGAGGCGGTGCTATGGCACGGAGGCAGTGCTGTGCAGAAGGCGAAGAAGGGGAGAGGAAGGTGGGGGAAGAAGGGGGAGGCGAGCTGGGGGCTTGAGGAGGCGGTCGGGGGCTCAGAGAGGTAGGTTGGGGGCTTGGGGCTTGGGATGAAGGATGTCGCACATCTAAGAATATGCGTGCAGAAATCAAAACGTTAAGATTTTTAATATTTAACAATTATAAATATGGCGGAATAAATTTGATGTAGATTAAACACTTTAATTTATCTAACATACATGAAGTAGATCTAATCTATAGTTAACAGAATCCATCACATGCAATTTTATGATGCTGAAATTAGAATCAAAACCCTGGAGATCCGATCTCTATATCATTGCGCGGGTCGATGATCTCTGCTATTGATGATCATGGTAATCCAATGAGATCCACATCAAGCCGCACATGCATCTGATTTTTACGGATATCCATACGAAGTTTTTGATTTGATCAGAGGTCTGCATCTTCACCGAAATGCTAGCTTCCTTACAGAAGACACCTCTTGATGATTGATTTGATTTTCTTCTTCAGATCACTCAGACTCTCTCAGATCTCTGAAGAGGAATAGGAGAAAGAATAGGAGAGGAAGAAGATGTAGAGGAAGAAGAAAACCCTTTGAGAAAAACCCTTTTCCTCCTATTTTTCTCTCTTCCCAAAATCCTAGACCAAAACCCTAGGATCTCCACACCTAATATGGAACTCCCCTCACCAAACTCACACCCAAAAAGGTGATTACTGTCCCTCTTATTTTTCTCACACCCCCTTCTTATTTCCATGGTGAATAAGGTTTCCACGGTGAAATCCCTCCTTTTGTCGCACAAAATCAAAGGGATTTATGGTAGGTGGCACTAAAAAGTTGGGATGAGATCAAATCTCATCTTGGGCATGGAGGGGTTTAGCACCCAAATTCTTCATGCAAAACTGAGGTGGGCATCCTTTTTTGGCATGCACATGGGGTTGGCACTAAGGGAGAAAGAGTCCCACCCAGTTTAGACTCTTGATTGATCCAATTTGGTCCCTATCCAAATCTAATTTAGTTAGACCTAAATAGAGAAGAGAACCTAATCTAATTAGGAACTCAATCTTCTCTATAAGATCCTAATCCAATTAGAAATTAATTGAACTCAAGTTCTGATCAAATCAGGAATTGATCTTTCTTACGATTGAGTTATCTCATAACTCAATCAGGCTTGATTTAATCAAATCCAAATCAATCTGAATTGAATCCAATTCAATTAGATTTGATTTTAGCCCCATTGCTCAATCAAGCTGAGCCAATTAGCAATCCAATTGCTAGTTAATTCTTTCATAATTCACTAACTCTTAGCGAATTGCTTTATTGCAACTCTTATACTGGATTAATCATCAATCATATTGACGATTAGTCCCAATAGCGATTCATAATCACTAATTAACCATCTAATCTGACAAAGATCTTTTTGGTGTGTGATCCCATAAGTTTTATTCTATCTGGTAGTGAGATATACTGTGATTCCCATCATAATATCATCAAAACTCCTTTCGATGGGTTGGAACGATTCTATCTCTATCCATCAAAGATCATCGATCATCAAGATGATGCTTGATGAGTCTTATAATCCACCAGTGACACTTAACAGCATATAGTGGCAACCAGTAGAATTGAATGTCGAACCTCTAGATGCAGTTACTGTATGATATGGTTCTTCTATCATCAGTCCTGACAAAAGAGGTCATGGATAACTTATCAAATCTCATCGTCTGTCATATATAAGATTTATTCAACTTGAGTTCATGTGTGAATCCTTATAAAAAAATTTTCATCGTTCACTCTATCTAGGCCTAGATCTTTTGAACTCAATCTCGTAAACTACATAGGACTGCTCCTTATCTATCAAGATTGATAAATTTTCTATAGGTGCACATCCTCCTCCTACAGTAAACCTATTATAGCCAACATCCACTACAACGACCTATATGGTTAGGGATCATATTTATATGTAGTCAAACTATAGCAATCCCATTATGAGCCGTCCAAACATTATAGGTCTAAGGACTACTCATGCCACTGCAGCATCGAGTATGTCACTGACGAGTAGATAGACATCCATGTGACTATTTGTATTGGTCATGTTCGGTACCATTATTCTCTAACAATCACCTGCACTCTCACTCCAATATCTCCATACTATAGAATCGAGATTCATCTATCCAAAAAAATGATCCATGCACTAATCTAATCGGATCAATCATCATTCTCATGATGATCCATCGATCGAGAGTATTTAGGAATCAATCACCAATGATACATATCCCAAATTTTTAACTCTTAAGAATATGTGTCATCTTTCTATTAATTTCTTGAACAATTCATGGATACATGACTCAACATGAATGAAAATTAACCTGATTTATTTATTCAATTACAAAATTATGCTACTAGAAAGGTTACATGTGTTGGCCAACTTGACTTCTAGGGCATACCTCTAACAATCTTCCGCTTGCATTAAAGCTAATTGGCCATCAACCTATGCCTCATCTTTTCAAGATGAGCTTCAGTCTTCTGCTGGCACAATAACTTAGTCAGTGGGTCCACCACATTCTCCCTAGAGTTTAATTCTCTACACCTCGACACTCGAGATATTCGTGAATCTGATAGAATCGTCGCTCTATGTGCTTAGACTTCTGGTGAGATCTTGATTCTTTAGCCGGAGCTATGGCACCAATGTCATTGCAGTAGGGTTATATGACATCTCATATCATTACTTCGAACTGCATAACAAACTAAACCAAAAGCTATCTTAGCACCCTTAGAAATGATGATGAACTCTACCTCCATGATGGAATTTTCAATAATCGATTGTTTGGAACTCTTTCAATATATCGTACAACTATAACATAAAATACACATGCTGATGTAGACTTTCTATTATCAATCTTTGTATATCCCAGAACTCTAAATTCTTGTCCTCCAAAGATAAATAACATATCCTTAGTGCTTCTCAAGTACATGAGGACATTCTTCACAGATATCCAGTGCTCCCAGCCTAGATTCAACTGATATATGCTCGTGACACTCATAGTAAGAATTATATCAAGTCGAGTATGTAGCATAGCGTACATGAAGCTTCCTATGATAGAAGCATAAGGGATCTAGCTCATGCACTCAATCTCCTCAGATGTACTAGGACACATCATCTTGGAGAAATGAACTCGATGCCTAAAGAGAACAATTCCACTGTTGGAGTTCTTCATGTTGAACTCCTTCAGTACTTTCTTTATGTACATTTTCTATGAGAGATGAAGTACCTTCTTAGATCTATCTCTATAGATCTTTATTATTCAGAATATAGGATGCTTCTTCTAGATCTTTCATGAAGAATTTTTTTGACAACCACATCTTAAATCGAGGTCATCATGGGAATAATATTTTCAATTAAGAGGATGACATTTACGTACAATATGAGGAATATCAAACACTCCTACTGACCCTTTTAAAGACTCATGGTTCCTCTTCATTCTTGATGAAATCAAATATTTTGATCACATCATGATGACACTGCATCGTAATAGTTTTAGAGATCATCTCCATATTTTCTATCTCCCATGAAGAACATTTCTTCTACATCCTTGTAAGCATATCCACATACCTTTCAAAAAAATAGGAGACACAAGTAGATCTATGAGGTGGGTGAGATACACCATCTATTGGCTCAATGGGTTATATAGGCTCTATGACTCGTTATTGCTCTTAAGAGACTTTCTCTTTGAACTATAATTGTCTCCCACTGTTTTTATCAAGGATAAACTATTTTCTAGAAAGACAGTGTGTTGGGTCACAATCACATTGTGATCCTCTGAAAGGTAAATTAGTATCCTAAAACTCTTTTGGATATCCTATGAGCTTTCATAGACCTAACTTCTTTTCATCTGTTTATTGTCACTTGACATAGGCCGGATATCTCCGAATCTTACGATCATCAAGACTCAATTTCTTACTATATCATATCTCATATAGTGTGATAAGAATGGATTTAGAAGAAATCCAATTAACTAAGTAATTAGTGGTAAGCTAAGCATGTCCTTTAAATGAATAAAGAAAAGGTCAATGAAGCTCATTATGGATCGAACCATATCCAATAGGGTCTGACTTTTCCAATCTGAAAACCCCTTTGAGTTGAGACATTTTAGGTGGAGTCCATTATGAGACTATGCTGTTTTCTTTGAGATAACTGAGAAATTTTTTAGGTATTATTCTTTTCGATTTGATCGAAGTATCTTTAAGGTTTTTTGGTTGTTTCTATACTTCATATCTAGGTTTTTTGAGCACTTCAAAGGCTTCAGATATATGTATCTCATACATATACATATACCGTGGACAATCAACGATAAAAGTAATTTAGTAGAGATAATCTTCTCTGGTCGGCACATCAAATGGGCCACACACATCAGTATGTACCAGAGCCAGTACCTCAGTAGTCTTTTTTTGTGTCCTACAAAAGGTAGCTTGATCATTTTCTCTTGAAGGTAGGACTCACAGATTGAAAATGACTCATCCAATAATGAGTCTAAAAGACCATCTTTCACCAGTCTGTTAATCCTTTCTTCTCCGATATGATCTAGCCTAAGATGGCCCATGTACTTTAAGTTAACCTCTTCTCTGGATCTCTCAGATCCTACGGCACTCACTATCTGCTCAGATACATTCACATCAATATGTAAGTGATGGAGATTGTTAATCATAAAGCCACGTCCAACCATTTATTTCAAATAAATAGTTCAGTAGTCTTTATAAAATTAACCTATACATTAAACAGAAATCAGATTTTCGTTAACATCAAGTACATGGTAACAGTCCTTAAGAACTAAACCCAGATGGTAATTGTAGAGGATAGGTGATCATGGTCACAATAGCAACTCTTGCTCCGTTGGCTTCCTAAAGGGTCATATCACCTTTCCTAAGCCTTCTACTTCCCTCAAGACTCTGTATAGAAGCGCACAAAAGTACACTAGAACCAGAGCCTATGACTCAACTACGAGTAGAAGAAACCATAAAGTTAGTTTCTTTCAAGAGCAGATTTGACATACCTTCTAAAGGTGTGTCACTTTCATTCTTTTAGGATTTTCAAGTATTCCAAATAGTTTCTCCATTCTATAATGAGAACTGTGTCCCTTGAACTCTTCAAGATCCTTAAGTAATCACCAACATGTCTAATAACTTGGTCAAGATGTAATCAATCATATTTATATGGTAGTTATAAACTATCCATACGAACCAGTAAGGGATTGTCGGATTAAATCCACCTGCAATTCTTAATGGATGGTCATGTCAAGCTTCTCAAGCTCCTCCAAATCTTTCATCATTGTCAAACGATGATGATAAACTGACTACCTTCAATTCATCTTAACGTTGAAGTGTCTCTCAGATATTTCATAATGCACAGATCAGCTCATCTCACCATACAACTCTTGTATATGAGTCAATATAGCCCAAGCAGTCTTGGTGACCTCATGCTATCGTTGCAATTTGACTTAGATGCCAATATGTTACACCTGACTTTGTTACGATCATCGATCCAATTTTCAATGCTTCCCATTGGTCAGCAGTCGGATGGTTTGGTAACACTAAAGTTTCTCGATCCTTAACATAGCTAAGCTTCTTGAAACTCAAAATAATTTCAAGTTTCTGAGCCAGTCCTTATAATTGAGTCTGGTTAGTCAATTATTTTTAAAACAAATTAGGGTTGGAGGCAGAAAAATTCTAATAGAGAGAAGAAGATTCTAGTTAGAATTTTTTAATTGATTTATTTAGTTTATTTAAAATTTATTTAAAATAAACTATCTTCCACTTTTTTTCGGATCCCAACACTCCTTGGGTTGGAAAGTGGGGACCCCTTCGCGAGTTAGGATTTCTAGTAAGTACTGCGGTCCCATCGATTGCCACACCATCTCATCTGACAGATCTTGGTGAATATATCAACTAATGAGTGGACAACTCTTGTCCAATGCTTCTTAAGCAAATTACAATAGACTTGGTCTCTAAGTCCTGAGACCTTATCTGATAGATCTTGACCTCATTCCTTAGTTAAGTCAGACCCATCATGAGCACGAGTGAAGCCTTCATTGGATCCTCATCTGACAGATCTTGGGTCTAACTTCATCTCCACCCACATATAAAGCAATTGCTTCTCCCCTGATACAACTGAACTATTATATCCAGCCAAGAACAATCAACATAGGAGAGGGCATGGCACTCTACAATGATAGAAGACCCCTTGACTCAATATTAATGAAAAGATTTTTAATTGAGATCTCTTTAATCCTTTAATTGCTAATTTACATCTCATGTAAATCCATAATTACAATGGATCTAATCTTAATTAGTTATAACTATTATAACTAACCTAAGGACATAGGCTAGCTCGAATCACCAAGCAACCAGATCAAGACTAATCAACCAAATTGGCCAGAAAGATATAAGATTGGTGGGTCCCCCTGTTGCTTTCTTAGACACCAATAAATTGATCAAATTAGTAAACGGAACTAATTAAATAACCATCTCTCTTTAGGTTGAACTAAATTAACCACTTTCTTTAGACACCAATAGGTTAATCAATTTCGAATAGGTTAGCTTGTGTAACTCAGACTTGAGCCACTGGGTCAAATTAGGTCTTTGAGTTAATCGATCCAATATGTAGCTGTTAATCAATGTGACCAATCTACAACTATTGGGTTGATCTTGAGCACTCTTGACCTAATCCTAATCAACTCTTGATTGGATTGGATCAACTGCTTATCTCGATTGAGTCTAATTATATACTAATCGATTATCCAAAAGTAATCCAATTACTAGACCTAATTGAACTATCCAAACCCAAACCCTCATATTTACGCTTAAGATTAAGATCTTAAATTCTCAATTTCAAATTTTAATCTTAATTTTTAGATCATTAATACTTAGTTTCAGATCTTTAATTCATAATTTCAGATCTTTAATTAAGTATGTTGTGAACATGAGGTAGTTTAGATGTCAAAACTATTTTCAGATCTAAACTAACAACCTATGTATCTCATACATAAGCATAAAATCTGATCTAAACATGATCGAATATATCACATATATTTATCAAAGATTAGATCTAATTACATACATCTCATATATGTTCAAATCTACATCATATGTAATTTTAGATCTAATAAACATGCATCTCATACAAAATCAAATAAATTATTTTTGCAGTTCTTCTTCTTGATTCATACAGGCATCCCTTCCACCATAGTCTTCTATAGCAGGACGACCTTTACTATAAATTTTAAAGAATACTAGACTACTAATAATTACACATCTCATGTATAAACTAAATCTAACATATCACATGTATTTAAATTAAATCTAATCTAAGCATTAAAACTAATTTTTTAGATCTAAAGATCTAATTTTCAGATCTTAAAAAATGCATGCGAATGATAACCTGACTTTGATACCACTTGAAAGATATCGCACATCTGGGAACATACATGTAGAAATCGGAACGTGTAGATTTTTAATATTTAAAAATTATGAACATGATGGAATAAAATTTTGATATAGATTAAATGCTTTAATCTATCTAAAATGCATGAAGTAGATCTAATCTGCAGCTAACAGGATCGATCACATGCAATTTTATGATGCTGAAATTAAAATCAAAACCCTGGAGATCTGATCTCCATACCTATGCACAGATCAATAATCTCTGCTGCTGATGATCGTAGTAATCTGATGAGGTCCTCATCGAATCACATATGCATCTGACCTCTAGGATATCCATACAAAGTCCTTGATCCGATCAAAGGCCTGCTTCTTCACTGGGGTACTAGCTCCCTTACAGAAAATGACTCCTGATGGTTGATTTGGTTTTCTTCTTCAGATCACTTAGACTCTCTCAAATCTCTGAAGAGGAATAGGAAAGAGAATAGGGAGGAAGAAGATGTGGAGGAAGAAGAAAACCCTTTGAGAAAATCTTTTTCCTCTTATTTTTCTCTCTTCCCAAAATCCTAGGATCTTCGTGCCTAATATGGAACTCTCCTCACCAAACTCACGCCCAAAAAGGTGACTATCGCCCCTCTTATTTTTCTCACACCCCTTCTTATTTTCCATGATGAAATCAGGTTTCACATGGTGAAATCCCTCCTTTTGTCGCACAAAATCAAAGGGATTTATGGTAGGTGGCGCTAAGAAGTTGGGATGAGATCAAATCTCATCTTGATAAGGAAACTAGTTTAAATCAAATTTAAAACCTTCCTTATCTTTATCCAGAAGAAAGAGAGGGTGCAGAAGGTTAGGGCATGGAGGGGTTTAGCGCATAAATTCTTCACGCAAAAATGAGGTGGGCGTCCTTTTGGTGTGCACATGGGGTTGGCGCTAATGCTTTGTTTGGATTGGGGGTACATGAGAGTTCATGAAGGGAGGGAAGAAAAGGGTAATGGAGGGAAAGGAGGGGAGGGTAAGGAAATTAATGAACCTTTGTTTGGAAAGGGAGGGAAGGGTAAAGAAGGATACATACCTTATCTTTGTTTGGATAGAGGGGTTAAGGAGGGGTAGAAGAACTTTTATATATATTTTGATAAATATGCTCTTTCTCATTAATAGATATACTATTTAATATTTGTGATATTTTGATGAATGTCCATTCTTTTTGACAAATATGCTTCTCAAATATGCTCTCTTTGATTTCTTTTTTTGGCATTCACATGAATCTATTCGAGAATGATTTTAGCTTTTTGAAATGTCCGTTCCTTTTGACAAATGCCCGTTCTTTTTTTTGGTTCATGACTCAACTTTCTGATATGATAAATTTCACTCCTGGATCATATCCAACTTCATCTATAATGATTAAATAAAAAACCAAATCTAAGATTTCAGGTTAGATCTTGAAATTTTTCAAGATCAGACAGCGGAAGACTAAAATAATTAAATTTATCTTACAAAATCAGAAATTTATAGATTTAAGATTCTATTACATGATTATTACATGGCATTAAATCAAAAATTAAAATATAAAGAGCAAAACTACATGTTGATCATATCAACATGTTTCTATACTATATCTAATGTATGTAAAATATAATAGATCAGATCTATTACCTTGCAAGTTAGACGTTCTAACTTTGCTGATCCGGATTTGAGGATGATGTTGCGAGCCGCATATGCATCCAGCCTCTAGGAGTCGTCCACACGAGCCCACGAATCACGATCAAAAGTTTTGGTCTAAGAAATCAGCACAGTATGCTAGTACTGTGCTGATCCTTCTTTGATGGTCGATCAGATGCCTCCTTCTTCTTGATTTGGACTCTTCCAAAAATGAGAAGTAGGAGAAGAAGTTTTAGATGTGAGACACTCTCAGAAAACTCACAAATGGAGAAAGAAAAGAGGTGAAATCAGCAACCCTAGAAGAAGACCCTCTTCTTCTTCTCTTTGCTCTAACCCAGACACATAGTTTTGTATCTATTATATCTCCATATCCCTACACTCTTATTCTAATTTTCATAAACCCTAAAGGTCTCTCAATGCTCTATAATCCACAAAAATATCAAGAAAAAATTCATCTTAAATAAAGAGATATGAAGAATCCTTATCTAGGTCAAATACCTAGTCAAGAAAAATCCAAACAGGGCAAGACAAGGGGTGCCCAACTCTTGGGCACCTCCTTCTTTTCTACCATGGACCACCAGCAAA